>JALDNG010003795.1:0-23581 GCA_024349245.1 Neodontobutis hainanensis
TCTCGTGTTAAAGGTTCTCTCTCGTGTTAAAGGTTCTCTCTCATGTTAAAGGTTCTCTCTCGTGTTAAAGGTTCTCTCTCGACGGTTCTCTCGTGTTAAAGGTTCTCTCCCGTGTCGACGGTTCTCTCGTGTTAAAGGTTCTCTCTTGTGTCGACGGTTCTCTCATGTTAAAGGTTCTCTCTCATGTTAAAGGTTCTCTCCCGTGTCGACGGTTCTCTCGTGTTAAAGGTTCTCTCTCATGTTAAAGGTTCTCTCCTGTGTCGACGTTTCTCTCGTGTTATAGGTTCTCTCTCGTGTTGATGGTTCTCTCTCGTGTTAAAGGTTCTCTCCTGTGTCGACGGTTCTCTCGTGTTAAAGGTTCTCTCTCGTGTTGATGGTCCTCTCTCGTGTTAAAGGTTCTCTCTCGTGTTAAAGGTTCTCTCTCGTGTTAAAGGTTCTCTCTCGTGTCGACGGTTCTCTCGTGTTAAAGGTTCTCTCTCGTGTTAAAGGTTCTCTCTCGCGTCGACGGTTCTCTCGTGTTAAAGGTTCTCTCTCTCGTGTTAAAGGTTCTCTCCTGTGTTGACGGTCCTCTCTCATGTTAAAGGTTCTCTCTCGTGTTAAAGGTTCTCTCTCGTGTTAAAGGTTCTCTCTCGTGTTAAAGGTTCTCTCTCGCGTCGACGGTTCTCTCGTGTTAAAGGTTCTCTCTCGTGTTAAAGGTTCTCTCTCGTGTTAAAGGTTCTCTCTCGTGTTGATGGTCCTCTCTCGTGTTAAAGGTTCTCTCGTGTCGATGGTTCTTTCATGTTAAAGGTTCTCTAATGTTAGAGGTTCTCTCTCGTGTTGATGGTCCTCCTCAGACAGATCTTAGTCCAAAACAGGGTTAAAGTGGGACTAAACCAGGACCTACTGATTAAGAAGACTTATACAATGATATATAAGGTTCACCACCTCCTCTCATTTTAATGTTACAGTCTACAGTGTTCAAGTCCTGACTCTTGCCTACAGTTTTTGTGTCAGGTCTGTCCTCAGTGGAGCGACTGATAAAAGAAAATTCTGCAGCTGTCTGTGGGAGCAGGAAACGACAGCCTTGAGATGTTATATTTCGCAGGCTTTTCTCCCACAGCTCCTCCTTTTAGCATCAATAATATCTTTTGTATTACATTTTATAAAATACTCTCAAATACTCTCTTCATCTTTCTCCAACAGGCCTAGTGTTTCCCGTTGTCTGTGGTTCTGACAGACCTGGGATTAATGGTGTTGATGGACAGGTCAGGATGGTGGATAGGACGAAAAACACAGGAGTAGGACTTAACCCAGTCGTCACCACATTAATCATTTCAGGAGTAATTTATGACTAAACCAACGTAAAAACCTTTTTTTTAAATGGAACCAAACCTGGATTGAAGACTAGATAAAGTATGGATGTAACGAGTCACTCAGCTCACAATTCTGATCTCACAATGGAAAATCTCTGGGTTTTTCTTTTACAAAGACTGGTGTTCCTGGAATATACTTTTAGGAACATGTACACATTAGCACTGCTCCAGAAAAGCCCAGGATTTTAAAAAAGTAAGGCCCAGAAGTACTTCACAAAGGACCAGATTAGGTCCACAGACCTTAACTGGGAGACCCTGCTCTTTAATCTCAGCGGCTGCAGCACATGATCCAGGGTCTGACTGGTTTATGAACTAATAACGTATGGCCCAGGGCCGGTTCAGACGCGGGACAGCAGCCTCCTTTCACAGTTTAGCCTCCCTGCTCTGTTCTCCACCGGGGACAGGACATTTAAAACGGACTCAGCATACTCCGCTTTTGGAGAAAGTTCAACCTCAGACACAGACTGGTTTTTGTTGCGGTTTAGTCCAGCCGGTTAAGTCCAGCCGGTTAAGTCCAGCCGGTTAAGTCCAGCCGGGTAAGTCCAGCCGGGTAAGTCCAGCCGGGTAAGTCCCGCCGGTTAAGTCGGTAAGTCCCGCCGCGTAAGTCCCGCCGGTTAAGTCCCGCCGGTTAAGTCCGCCGGGTAAGTCCCGCCGGGTAAGTCCCGCTGGTTAAGTCCCGCCCGGTTAAGTCCGCCGGGTAAGTCCCGCCGGTGTAGTCCCGCTGGTTAAGTTCCGCCGGTTAAGTCCCGCGGGTAAGTCCAGCCGGGTAAGTCCGCGGTTAAGTCCCGCCGGGTAAGTCCCGCGGGTAAGTCCCGCCGGTTAAGTTCCGCCGGTTTAGTTCAGCCGGTTAAGTCCCGCCGGTTTAGTCCCGCCGGTTAAGTCCAGCCGGTAAGTCCAGCCGGGTAAGTCCAGCCGGGTAAGTCCAGCGGGTAAGTCCCGCCGGTTAAGTCCCGCCGGTTAAGTCCGCCGGTTAAGTCCCGCCGGTTAAGTTCCGCCGGTTAAGTCCAGCCGGGTAAGTCCCGCCGGTTAAGTCCCGCCGGTTAAGTCCCGCCGGGTAAGTCCAGCCGGGTAAGTCCCGCCGGGTAAGTCCCGCCGGTTAAGTTCCGCCGGTTTAGTTCAGCCGGTTAAGTCCCGCCGGTTTAGTCCAGCCGGTTTAGTCCAGCCGGGTAAGTCCAGCCGGGTAAGTCCCGCCGGTTAAGTCCCGCCGGTTAAGTCCCGCCGGTTAAGTCCCGCCGGTTAAGTCCCGCCGGTTTAGTCCCGCCGGTTAAGTCCCGCCGGTTTAGTTCAGCCGGTGTAGTCCCGCCGGTTTAGTTCAGCCGGTGTAGTCCAGCCGGTGTAGTCCAGCGGTGTAGTCCCGCCCGGTTAAGTCCCGCCGGTTAAGTCCCGCCGGTTAAGTCCCGCCCGGTTAAGTCCCGCCCGGTTAAGTCCCGCCGGTTAAGTCCCGCCGGTTTAGTCCCGCCGGTTTAGTCCCGCCGGTTAAGTCCCGCCCGGTTAAGTCCCGCCGGTTAAGTCCCGCCGGTTTAGTCCGCCGGTTTAGTCCTGCCGGTTTAGTCCCGCGGTTTAGTCCCGCCGGTTTAGTCCCGCCGGTTAAGTCCCGCCGGTTTAGTCCCGCCGGTTTAGTCCCGCCGGTTTAGTTCCGCCGGTTAAGTCCCGCCGGTTAAGTCCCGCGGTTTAGTTCAGCCGGTTAAGTCCCGCGGTTTAGTCCAGCCGGTTTAGTCCAGCCGGTTTAGTCCAGCCGGTTAAGTCCCGCCGGTTAAGTCCCGCCGGTTAAGTCCCGCCGGTTAAGTCCCGCCGGTTTAGTCCCGCCGGTTTAGTCCTGCTGGTTTAGTCCTGCTGGTTTAGTCCTGCTGGAGCCGACTCGGCCCGGGACCGGTCTGTGCAGTAGGAGAGACACAGACGGTGAGCTGGTGAACCCTTTTGGCTGAAGTGGATTTATTTCTGATGCCACACCTCTGAGTGTGAGACTTCCTCAGTGTTAACTCCCGTCACCGCGCTCGAAAGTGTTCGCAACAACTTGTTGAAAGTGAGTTTGCAGTAACTAGACATCTTTACAATGTAAGTAAATTTTAAACAAGGTCATAATCTAGAAATAGGTGAAGATTCAATTATTAAATCTAGGACAAGGCGACGACAAACTGAGCTTTATACAAGGTCTAAACCAGGACTAAACCAGGACTAAACCAGGTCTAAACCAGGTCTAAACCAGGTCTAAACCAGGACTGAACCAGGACTGAACCAGGACTGAACCAGGTCTAAAATAAGAACTAACCGAATCAAAACACAATGAAAAGTGTTATTTTATTTTGTTACAACTCAATTTCTTTGCTCACTAAATAACTAATACTACTAATAATAATAATCCTAATAATAATCCTAATAATAATAAGACTAGTCTGAAGAGGAGGCTCACTGGTGTCAGCTGTGGACCTCGGAGCTGGAGTTTGCTGCTGTTTGTTGGATCTTCTCTCCGGCAGCTCTCACTAAACTATAATTGTGTGTTTTTTATTCCCCTCAGCAGCTTGTCTTCACACCAGCACCGCCGCAGTCGTAATGTCAGCCTTCTGCGGCACAGATCTATAAATTATTCAAAATTACCCTAAAATTAAACGTTGGCAGCGGCTGTGAGTTTGAAGTTTAAAGGTGATTCATTCCAGAGATTCCTTTTGGTCCAGATTCCTGACACTGGGGCTTCATTCAAAAAAAAGGAAAAAGATGAGACACGCACTGCCTCTGGGTTCGACACCAAGTCCTGAGTTCAGAGTTAAACCGCCCTGTGAGTTTAGAGTTAAATCACCCTGTGAGTTCAGAGTTAAATCACTCTGTGAGTTCAGAGTTATACCGCCCTGTGAGTTCAGAGTTAAACCGCCCTGTGAGTTCAGAGTTAAATCACTCTGTGAGTTCAGAGTTAAACCGCCCTGTGAGTTCAGAGTTAAATCACTCTGTGAGTTCAGAGTTAAATAACTCTGTGAGTTCAGAGTTAAATAACTCTGTGAGTTCAGAGTTAAATCACTCTGTGAGTTCAGAGTTAAATCGCCCTGTGAGTTCAGAGTTAAAATGGGGAGACTGGGGCTGTCCCATGTCGGCTTAGAGACATCGTCCCTCCTCCTGGGTCGTCCCGGGGGCCGCTCTTCCAGTGGGACATCACTGTTGTCCAGGACGCCTCAGAAAGTCTTCTCACTCACCAGACTCTCATAACGCTCAGAAATCTGTGTCCTGTACGTCTAAAGAAAGAGCTGCCCCACTGTCACAGTCTGACCACAGGGGCGCTGGTACAATCTACTCTAAATGTTTCATGCTTGTGTTGTCCACTTTTAGATGTTTAAGCCAGCCGTGGAACATTACTTTAATGCCCTTAAACTTTACAGTTAAACAAAGCCATGAAAGAGTGAACTGAGAACTTTTGTCTTTATTTTTATTAAACCGAGAAACTGAGAACTGTTCTGATGCAGCAGCACTGTCCTCCATTATATACTGTCTCTGTCTCTGTCCTCAGGTGTCTTCAGGTGTCTTCAGGTGTCCTCAGGTGTCTTCAGGTGTCCTCAGGTGTCTTCAGGTGTCCTCAGGTGTCTTCAGGTGTCTTCAGGTGTCCTCAGGTGTCCTCAGGTGTCCTCAGGTGACCTCAGGTGACCTCAGGTGTCCTCAGGTGTCCTCAGGTGTGGTTGTCTGCTGTGACTGAACCAGGATGCAGTCCTCTCTGAGCCTCAGCGTCTCTGTCCTCGTCCTAGTGTTGGTCTGTGTCCTCCCTCAGTCCGCTCAGGGTCAAGGTAAGTGTCTGACCTCTTCTGTGTACGGCCCTCTCCAGGGGCCGACAGGGGCCGACAGGGGCCGACAGGGGCCTTATTGCGGGGCCAATCAGGGTTTAATGGAACAAATAGGTCCGTGGACAAAACTCTCGAGGTTAAATGTGTTGACCTCAGGCTGGTTCAGCTCCTTTAAGTTTCAGCCAGTGTTTTTCATCTCAACTCTGTCCATAAGAGTGGACTTAAGTTTGATTTTAAAAAGGATTTAGGCACACGTTTTCTATGTTTGCCTTGATACATTGTGAGTTATTTTATCTGGAACCTATTTTATCAGCCACAATTAATTAAGAAGACAATGGAAACATGTGGTAAGTACAGAATGGCTGACTACACTTCCCTGCATGCACCTCTTCTGCCTTCAGTGAACCTGTTTCTGTATGAGTACGGTTCAGTCTTGGCTCTGGTTTGTGCTCATTGTCGTTTTGAGGCTAATAATGTGTTTTCCCTGGGGTTTGTCTGAAAGGCTGCTGTTGGAGGTGTTGGTGTCTGGAAAGGAAACTGCAGTTTGTCTTTCGTGGTTTACAAAGTGGTTATAAATCTGATTACTGTAATTATCACCATTTTGTGAAAAAGAGGCCCCATTCACTTCTTCTGTATGTTAGTGGCATATTCATATCTTCAGATCACAATAATGAGCAAAGATCTGCAGACAAACCTCCAGAGAAGTCAAAAGAACATGTTGAACTATAGCCCTCTTCATTTGTCCATCACTGTGTTGCATTAATGAACCCTTGCTTCTCAGTGTTGTTCCTGTGTTCAGCGCCAGGTCATGTGACACTGCTGGACATTTACTGTGAACACATCATCCTGACGAGCTCCGTCTTCTCAGGTTTACTCAGTTTTATACTGATGCCCCAACAAGCCGCGGGTCTCACCTGCTCTGTCAGGTCAAAGGTGAAAGGGCGGGCCTATGTCCTGTTTTTTATCTGAAGGCGTGACCTTGTTCTCGTTATGCATATATCTGTCAATGAGTGATGCATATTTTACGAGACTGGTAATAAATAAAAACACATCGATGCCAACAGACGTGCTCACATTTGACTCTGTGAGGCTGTGACAGAAAGTGAAGATCTTCGTTTTGATGAAGCCAACAAGCTGCAATTTTATACTGCCATTTATATTATCTTTACATATGCTCTTGTTTTATAACAGGACCATTCGTTCGGTCAGGTCTTTCCTCCTGGTAAAGCTCCTCGCTGGAGTTTTGGCCTAGATCCAGGTCCTGCTCCCGGGTTTCTGAGGCCGGGACAGGACTCTGGACGTGTCGAGGCCTGCTCTGACTCCTCTGCCGTCCCATAATGGTCCATTAGGAATCTGCCGGGTCATAACGTGACGTGGGTCACACACTGTTGGTATTTTATGTTTACGAGCTCCACCTGCGTCTGTCGTTATTCAGCGCCCGGGCCTGAGCTGCCTCTGGTCGATCTGTAAAACTCACTTTGAGTTTAATAAATCCAATTCAGAATGTTTATCTCAAGGCACTTTTCATGTCTTTTTGAATCCTCTGTTTCCCTGAACATCTTCATTATTATGTTTCATCGTGTGATTAGATTTCAGTGCCTCCTGAAAAACAATTATTCTGACAATTTTGTTCAAGATGCTTTTCTGAAAAGCCTTTGGGAAGATGGAGCTTCAAAGCTGCTGGAGTTTGTGAAGTTCGGATTAAATAAACCCTGCTCTGTCCTGTGTCTTCTCCAGAGCTGCTCAGATAATATCCATAAAGACGATAAAGACACTAATAATCCCAGAGACAGGACTTGTATTCATCTGTGAGGAGATAATGGATAAACATGAACAGTATTGTGTCTGTGGGCTTTGTTGACTTATGCAGATGATGTGGTCGGAGGCTTTCAGAGTTTCACTGCTGTTCTTGTTGGGTTTTCTTATTCTGCAGAAAACTGATAAACTGAATTAAATCTCACTTTCGCAGCTGGACAGTGTGTGAGAGTCAGAAAAATAAATATAAATGTATTTAAATAAGTCAAACGTTCATCTGAAGCACCTGCACTTTGTAAATCCTGTCAGAAACAGGCAGTGATAGTTTTTACAGGTTGTTCTCGTGTGAAAAGAGTGACTCGGAGACAACAGTAGAAGTCTTTGTCAGAGCTGGACACAGTTAGTGACCGCTGCTGCATTCCTGAGTGGACACAAACACAAGTGCCGGGAAATATGGGACATTTGGACCCTCCTCGCCGTTCACTGCCAAAAGACAGCACAATTCAGACACTGGGTAACTCAAAGTGCTTTACAGAAATAAAAGACAATTTACAAGATTTAGATTTAGAGACATAAGAAAAATTAAAAGCATTATAAAAGTTCTTCTTTTATAATGCTAATAGTGCAGTGCTAATAGTGCAGATAAAAACACTTTAAGTTGTAGTGTAGGCGGAGCTAAAGAGGAATGTTTTTAACCTTGAACATTGTTAAAGTTGAGGCTGGTCCAAGTTTTTGCTGAAACTTAAAGCTTCACCCTGTTTAGTTCTAACTCTGGGCTCGAGCAGAGGCAGAGTCAGAAATATATTCTGGTGCTAAACCATTTAGAGACTTGTAAAGCAGCAGTGCTGTTTTAAAGTCTATTCTCTGAGCAACAGGAAGTGCAGAGATTTTAAAACTGGACTGATGTGGTTGTACTTCCTGGTGTTGGTTAGAACCCGAGCAGCAGCGTTCTGAATAAGTCTGTCTTAACCCTCGTTTTGAGAGACCAGTGAGCAGCCGTTCCAGTAATCTAACCTGCTGGAGATAAAAGCATGAATAAGTCTCTCTAAGTCTGGTTCAGACATTATCCCTTTGACTTTGGAAATGTTTTTAAGGTGATAAAATGCAGATGATGTAATTGACTTAATGTGACTCTGGAAATTGAAGTCTGAGTCCATGATGAGCCCTAGATTTTACCTGTTTTTAGATTTTAGAGAAAGAGACTCGAGGTGAAGCTGACACTTTCTTTGTTTCTGTCCCAAAGATGATTAGTTCAGTCTTGTTTCTGTTCCAAAGATGATTAGTTCAGTCTTGTTTCTGTTCCAAAGATGATTAGTTCAGTCTTGTTTCTGTTCCAAAGATGATTAGTTCAGTCTTGTTTCTGTTCCAAAGATGATTAGTTCAGTCTTGTTTCTGTCCCAAAGATGATTAGTTCAGTCTTGTTTCTGTTCCAAAGATGATTAGTTCAGTCTTGTTTCTGTTCCAAAGATGATTAGTTCAGTCTTGTTTCTGTTCCAAAGATGATTAGTTCAGTCTTGTTTCTGTTCCAAAGATGATTAGTTCAGTCTTGTTTCTGTTCAAAGATGATTAGTTCAGTCTTGTTTCTGTTCCAAAGATGATTAGTTCAGTCTTGTTTCTGTTCAAAGATGATTAGTTCAGTCTTGTTTCGGTTCCAAAGATGATTAGTTCAGTCTTGTTTCTGTTCCAAATATGATTAGTTCAGTCTTGTTTCTGTTCCAAAGATGATTAGTTCAGTCTTGTTTCTGTTCCAAAGATGATTAGTTCAGTCTTGTTTCTGTTCCAAAGATGATTAGTTCAGTCTTGTTTCTGTTCCAAAGATGATTAGTTCAGTCTTGTTTCTGTTCCAAAGATGATTAGTTCAGTCTTGTTTCTGTTCCAAAGATGATTAGTTCAGTCTTGTTTCTGTTCCAAAGATGATTAGTTCAGTCTTGTTTCTGTTCCAAAGATGATTAGTTCAGTCTTGTTTCTGTTCCAAAGATGATTAGTTCAGTCTTGTTTCTGTTCCAAAGATGATTAGTTCAGTCTTGTTTCTGTTCAAAGATGATTAGTTCAGTCTTGTTTCTGTTCCAAAGATGATTAGTTCAGTCTTGTTTCTGTTCAAAGATGATTAGTTCAGTCTTGTTTCGGTTCCAAAGATGATTAGTTCAGTCTTGTTTCTGTTCCAAATATGATTAGTTCAGTCTTGTTTCTGTTCCAAAGATGATTAGTTCAGTCTTGTTTCTGTTCCAAAGATGATTAGTTCAGTCTTGTTTCTGTTCCAAAGATGATTAGTTCAGTCTTGTTTCTGTTCCAAAGATGATTAGTTCAGTCTTGTTTCTGTTCCAAAGATGATTAGTTCAGTCATGTTTCTGTTCCAAAGATGATTAGTTCAGTCTTGTTTCTGTTCCAAAGATGATTAGTTCAGTCTTGTTTCTGTTCCAAAGATGATTAGTTCAGTCTTGTTTCTGTTCCAAAGATGATTAGTTCAGTCTTGTTTCTGTTCCAAAGATGATTAGTTCAGTCTTGTTTCTGTTCCAAAGATGATTAGTTCAGTCTTGTTTCTGTTCCAAAGATGATTAGTTCAGTCTTGTTTCTGTTCCAAAGATGATTAGTTCAGTCTTGTTTCTGTTCCAAAGATGATTAGTTCAGTCTTGTTTCTGTTCCAAAGATGATTAGTTCAGTCTTGTTTCTGTTCCAAAGATGATTAGTTCAGTCTTGTTTCTGTTCCAAAGATGATTAGTTCAGTCTTGTTTCTGTTCCAAAGATGATTAGTTCAGTCTTGTTTCTGTTCCAAAGATGATTAGTTCAGTCTTGTTTCTGTTCAAAGATGATTAGTTCAGTCTTGTTTCTGTTCCAAAGATGATTAGTTCAGTCTTGTTTCTGTTCAAAGATGATTAGTTCAGTCTTGTTTCGGTTCCAAATATGATTAGTTCAGTCTTGTTTCTGTTCCAAATATGATTAGTTCAGTCTTGTTTCTGTTCCAAAGATGATTAGTTCAGTCTTGTTTCTGTTCCAAAGATGATTAGTTCAGTCTTGTTTCTGTTCCAAAGATGATTAGTTCAGTCTTGTTTCTGTTCCAAAGATGATTAGTTCAGTCTTGTTTCTGTTCCAAAGATGATTAGTTCAGTCTTGTTTCTGTTCCAAAGATGATTAGTTCAGTCTTGTTTCTGTTCCAAAGATGATTAGTTCAGTCTTGTTTCTGTTCCAAAGATGATTAGTTCAGTCTTGTTTCTGTTCCAAAGATGATTAGTTCAGTCTTGTTTCTGTTCCAAAGATGATTAGTTCAGTCTTGTTTCTGTTCCAAAGATGATTAGTTCAGTCTTGTTTCTGTTCCAAAGATGATTAGTTCAGTCTTGTTTCTGTTCCAAAGATGATTAGTTCAGTCATGTTTCTGTTCCAAAGATGATTAGTTCAGTCTTGTTTCTGTTCCAAAGATGATTAGTTCAGTCTTGTTTCTGTTCCAAAGATGATTAGTTCAGTCTTGTTTCTGTTCCAAAGATGATTAGTTCAGTCTTGTTTCTGTTCCAAAGATGATTAGTTCAGTCTTGTTTCTGTTCCAAAGATGATTAGTTCAGTCTTGTTTCTGTTCCAAAGATGATTAGTTCAGTCTTGTTTCTGTTCCAAAGATGATTAGTTCAGTCTTGTTTCTGTTCCAAAGATGATTAGTTCAGTCTTGTTTCTGTTCCAAAGATGATTAGTTCAGTCTTGTTTCTGTTCCAAAGATGATTAGTTCAGTCTTGTTTCTGTTCCAAAGATGATTAGTTCAGTCTTGTTTCTGTTCCAAAGATGATTAGTTCAGTCTTGTTTCTGTTCAGTTGGAGACAGTGACAGTGAATGGTATGTAGAGATTGAATAATAGAGGTCCTAAGATAGACCCCTGTGGAACCCCACATGTCAGGGCCATTTGGTCTGATTCACAGTTTCCAACCGAAACAAAGTACTTCCTGTCTTCAAGATATGACTGAAACCATTTAAGAGCAGTTCCAGAGATACCTATCATTCCTCTAATCTTTGTGACAGGATTTCATGTCCACTGGTCAAAAGGCCACAGGACTCAAACCCTGGGCCGTGTCCACACTAATACAGTTCCTGCATGAATCTCACACAAGAGAAACTTCGGACGGCCTCCTAGAAACCTCATTTGTTTTTTATTGTGAGTGACCTTCCAGCTCGACTGTGCTCTTGTGCCTTCAGGTGGAAAGTGTACACATCTTCATAAAGCTCCGGACGTCACATGACTACATGTGTTCTATCGGCTGTAATGGCAGGAAAAATATATAAACAGTGCCAGTGTGGCTTTCAAACAGACTTAATACAGCACTTAGATACCACAGTTATTAGTTATAAGTTCAGCTTCATTAAAATAGTCTCCTGACCCAAGCTGCTGATGGCTGCTGTTTTTATTTGCCGTTACCTGAGTCTGAGACTTCCGTCAGATCCAGCTGCTCTTCTTTGGTTTGTCTGTGTCCTCTTCAGGAACATGATTAAAACATTGTGTTTTTCACTTCTCTCCTTCTGGAGTCAGCTGCACATTATCTGTCACTAAAAAGACATTAGCGTCATTAGCTTCGTGTTTAGCCTCGTAGTCGTGTGTGTCCTTTGGTTTTGAGTTTAAGTGCTGTTTTCTTTGTTTGGCGTGTATATTATTGTGCTCTTTGTTAGTTTGTCTGAGTTACAGCTCTAGCTCACATCCATGGTATTTTCTTCTGTTTAAATGTTTCTCAGACAACAGCGAACACTGGCTGCTGTCAGTTATCGTGAGTACATTGTTGCAGACAGATTATTATATAATGAATATAACATAAGAATATTATCAGGTGAATATAAACTCCAGCTCAACTTTGTCCCACTGTACAGTCTCCATTTCTCAGCTGCACAACTCTGTTTACACTTCAGCTTTAATGAAAAATGAATGAGGATCTTACGTTTCCCTCTACACTTTCAGTTTCAGAGAAAATCCATGTGTTTTTGTGAGAACGGTACGTTTTATGTGAATGTGCTGCAAAGGAATCTATTGCCGTTTTCCGCTGCGTTCCCGTCTCTGAGACATGCATAATTCATTTTCTCGCTCACTCTGACGGCCAACCTCAGAGTTTGTGAATCGTCGCAGTCGTTTGGGGATTGGAGGGTCCCGTTTGTTTCAGATGCTCAGAGCGAGACCCTGAGCCGTTTCCCGAGCAGCCGTGCTTCTCAGGTGATTATCATGTTTTCATCTACAGCCTGTTTTTTGTGGGAAATATGGTTTTGCATGAAGAGTGGAAACAGAGACGGTTCAGCCACACGTTCCTTTTACAAAATGAATGACTGTCAGAGAACATTAGCTGGGTTTTATTAGTGCAATATTTTAATACAATAACCTTAATGTATTCCACGTTATAGCCACAGGAGCTTTGATTTTTTTGAAATGATGATCAATCAGAGTTAAAAATAACACTGTGGTGCAAGTAAATAATAAAAATTGGGTCTAGAGCATTTGAATTGTTCATATATTAAAATTTACTGGAACAGAGTGCTGCTCTCATTTCTATATCACAATAATATCACTATATTATCACAATATTATCACAATGTCACAATATTATCACATTATTATTACTATTATCACAATATTATTACTATATTATCACAATATTATCACAATATCACAATATTATCACATTATTACTATTATCACAATATTATTACTATATTATCACAATATTATCACAATGTCACAATATTATCACATTATTATTACTATTATCACAATATTATCACAATATTATTACTATATAATTACTCTATTATCAAGATATTATCACAATTCTGGTTAATATTGGTTAATGTTGGTTAATGTTGGTTAATGCTGGTTAATGTTGGTTAATGTTGGTTAATGTTGGTTAATGTTAAGGTTAGGGTTAATGTTAATGCTGGTTAATGCTGGTTAATGTTTGTTAATGCTGGTTAATGCTGGTTAATGCTGGTTAATGTTTGTTAATGCTGGTTAATGCTGGTTAATGTTGGTTAATGTTGGTTAATGCTGGTTAATGTTAGGGTTAGGTTAATGTTAATGCTGGTTAATGCTGGTTAATGTTTGTTAATGCTGGTTAATGTTGGTTAAGTTTAATGCTGGTTAATGTTGGTTAATGCTGGTTAATGCTGGTTAATGCTGGTTAATGTTGGTTAATGCTGGTTAATGTTAATGCTGGTTAATGCTAGTTAATGTTGGTTAATGCTGGTTAATGTTAATGCTGGTTAATGTTAATGCTGGTGAATGCTGGTGAATGCTGGTTAATGCTGGTTAATGCTGGTTAATGTTGGTTAATGTTAATGCTGGTTAATGCTGGTTAATGTTAATGCTGGTTAATGCTGGTTAATGCTGGTTAATGCTGGTTAATGTTGGTTAATGCTGGTTAATGATGGTTAATGCTGGTTAATGCTGGTTAATGTTAATGCTGGTTAATGATGGTTAATGTTGGCGTGGCGTTGCTTTAACCACTGCACCAGAGTAAGGATTATTATTCAGTGAGAGCCTTTAATAAAACTGTGCTTCAGTCCTCATCCTGGACAAAATGAGCCTAAAAGCAAAACTATGAAAGCACTGTTCAATTAATTAAAAGAACGGACTGTATTTTTACTTTGGACAGGTTTTGTTTAGGGACAGAGCAAAATAATATCGACAGTTATAATCAACAGACTCAATGGATTCTTAAAAAAAAAATAAAATAAATAAAAGTACTGCTCCCTAAGAGTTAAAGTTTCAACTCCTTTTCTTTTGACTAATGAGGCCGTTAGATTTAGCTCGTCATATATCACTCTGACACAGTCCGGTCGACTCCGGTGAGGTCTGGGTGAACCGTCTCTAAAGCTCACATCAGTCAGTTTTTACAAAGAGACACAAACAGAGAGGGTATGTTTGTGGTTTGGGTTTATAGATGATGATTGTGTGTGTTTTTGGTGAAGCTGCTGAGATGGAGATTGGTTTTTGGTTTGTGGTGACTCTGGGCCCTTTAGGTTGAGTTCCTGTTGGATTTAAGAAGCTGATGTAACGGCTTCCTTCTGGAGTTTGAAGCAGTTAAAAAGAACAAGTCTCATTCACTTCTCGAGCCCTAAAGGACCAGGAACCAGGACTAAACCAGGACTTTGTCAACAATAAAGCATTAGCACCATTACGAGTTATTTTATGAATAAAAACATAAATAAAAATACATTTGAGTTTTTAATTGGGAATGATGTCTGAAGGGTTGAACCAAAGACTGGACATTAACAGAACGATCAGAAGAAGGTGAATGAGGCTTGTTTCTTTTTAATGTGACTCATGTTGGACCTGAGTCTGTTTCCACCGTCACAACCTCGAGACAGAGTTCAACCAAAACCAGGTCTAAACCATGTCTAAACCAGGACTGAACCAGGTCTGAACCAGGACTTGACTCTGGACTTGACTCTGTACTCTGGACTTGACTCTGGACTTGACTCTGGACTTGACTCTGGACTCTGGACATGACTCTGAACTTGACTCTGTACTCTAGACTCTGTACTCTGGACTTGACTCTGGACTTGACTCTGGACTTAACTCTGTACTTGACTCTGGACTTGACTCTGGACTTGACTCTGGACTCTGGACATGACTCTGAACTTGACTCTGTACTCTAGACTCTGTACTCTGGACTTGACTCTGGACTTGACTCTGGACTTGACTCTGGACTTGACTCTGGACTCTGGACATGACTCTGAACTTGACTCTGTACTCTAGACTCGACTCTGGACTTGCCTCTAGACTCTGTACTCTGAACATGACTCTGAACTTGACTCTGTACTCTAGACTCGACTCTCGACTTGCCTCTAGACTCTGTACTCTAGACTCGACTCTGGACTTGCCTCTAGACTCTGTACTCTGAACTTGACCCCGGACTTGACTCTGGACTCTGGACTTGACTCTGGACTCTGGACTTGACTCTGGACTCTGGACATGACTCTGAACTTGACTCTGTACTCTAGACTCGACTCTGGATTTGACTCTGGATTTGCCTCTAGACTCTAGACTCTGGACTTGACTCTGGACTCTGGACTTGACTCTGGACTTGACTCTTGACATGACTCTTGACATGACTCTGGACTCTGGACATGACTCTGAACTTGACTCTGTACTCTAGACTCGACTCTGGATTTGACCCTGGACTTGCCTCTAGACTCTGTACTCTGGACTTGACTCTGGACTTGACTCTGGACTCTGAACTTGACCCCGGACTTGACTCTGGACTTGACTCTGGACTTGACCCTGGATTTGACTCTGGACTCTGTACTCCGGACTTGACTCTGGTCTTGACTCTAGACTCTGGACTTGACCCTGGATTTGACTCTGGACTTGACTCTGGACTCTGTACATGACTCTGAACTTGACTCTGTACTCTAGACTCAACTCTGGATTTGGCTCTGGATTTGCCTCTAGACTCTGGACTTGACTCTGGATTTGACCCTGGACTCTGAACTTGACCCCAGACTTGACTCTGGACTCTGGACTTGACTCTGGACTCTGGACTTGACTCTGGACTCTGGACATGACTCTAAACTTGACTCTGTACTCTAGACTCGACTCTGGATTTGCCTCTAGACTCTGTACTTGACTCTAGACTCTGGACTTGACTCTGGATTTGACTCTGGATTTGACTCTGGATTTGACTCTGGACTTGACTCTGGACTTGACTCTGGACATGACTCTGAACTTGACTCTGTACTCTAGACTCTGTACTCTGGACTTGACTCTGGACTTGACTCTGGACTTGACTCTGGACTCTGGACATGACTCTGAACTTGACTCTGTACTCTAGACTTGACTCTGGACTTGCCTCTAGACTCTGTACTCTGAACATGACTCTGAACTTGACTCTGTACTCTAGACTCGACTCTCGACTTGCCTCTAGACTCTGTACTCTAGACTCGACTCTGGACTTGCCTCTAGACTCTGTACTCTGAACATGACTCTGAACTTGACTCTGTACTCTAGACTCGACTCTCGACTTGCCTCTAGATTCTGTACTCTAGACTCGACTCTGGACTTGCCTCTAGACTCTGTACTCTAGACTCGACTCTGGACTTGCCTCTAGACTCTGTACTCTGAACTTGACCCCGGACTTGACTCTGGACTCTGGACTTGACTCTGTACTCTGGACTTGCCTCTAGACTCTGTACTCTGGACTTGACTCTGGACTTGACTCTGTACTCTGGACTCGACTCTGGATTTGACTCTGGACTCTGGAGAGCCCCTCTGGAGTAGGTTGAACTCTGGTGTTTGTGGAACGTGGATAAAAGCTGGCGTTAATGTTGAATGTGTTGCATGGAAGGGCTCTGGTTAAATTCATGTTAATACTCCAGCCGCTGAAGCTCAGTTTTTGTCTTAAACGGATCTTTTCTTTCGTCTCTGTCCAGTTTTGTCGCCAAGAGGTTTCGGGCTAAAGTCCTTGGCCCTACTAAAGTTCACGTGTCGTGGAAGGAGCCCAAAGGACAGTTCGACAGCTACAGAGTCACCTTCAGCACACAGCCAGGTGAGTTCAGCGTCTCCGCTTCATGTTCAGTGAAAAAACTGAGGTTAATATAGAAAGTGCAGTTATTGTAGGTTTTACAATTAAAAACTCAACGTGTACTTTATTAACCCTGCCACATGTGCGTAACGAAAACTGAAATGACCCACGGTGCATACAAATAACAATAAGTGAAAAAACTATATATAGTTAAAAATAAGTGCATACAATTATAATCTAATACAAACAAAAGTAAGAACATAAGACACATGACAGACGTAAACAGTGCAGAAGCAGGATGGTGTTGGATGAGCTCATTAACATGAACATGCTAAAGCTACAGCTACAGCTCAGACCAGAACTGAGCTGAAATGTGTTTAACGTTATCACTGTACGTAGGGTTTGACACATTTTTTTCCTTTGCATTTAAGGAATATAGCTTTATTGCCAAATACAGCACCATTTTGAGAAAAAAAAGACCTTAACAAGGAATTATGATGTCAAATAAACTTTCTTATCAAAGATTTTAATTGGAATTTCTGTTTTTGGCCGATCACGTCTCAGGTCCTCCTTTAGATCTAACACATTATCATTTTAAACTTCTTAAAAACAGGATGGTGTTCTCTCACAGGCGTAGTCTTAGTATGTCCAAATGAACACACGTTGATTTTATTTGCTTTGACAGTGTCTCATTTAAAAGCCTAACTTTACTGTTTTGTATAAAGCCCTCAAACAGAACCCCATGTCTTTGAGCTTTAGCATTTAGAGATAAGAATAATAATAAAAGGTATCCTGTGTGGGATTTGTTTTCTGAGAGTTTTGAATCCTCTCAGAAGCTCGTTTGAAGCCGGACTGACTCTAATGTAACTCCAGATGAGCCCAGTGTGTCTTTAATGTTGGTGATTACAGACGTGACTCTGAGGAACTTCTCTCAGGTTTTTATCGCGTTTCAGGAGCACAGCCCTGTGTTTTGTGTCGTTTTGTGATGAGACGGATTATTACAGGCTTCCGAGGGATTTCCTCAGAGGTAACTCTGCTGAGAATAAATAGATTTATAATTATACAAAAAGACTTGCATAATGTTTGGGAAAATAATGGAGGAGCAGTTTTCAAATCTGTTACAATTAAATTTTTATACTAAAGGGCCATTTCTGCTGCATGTGGGCGTTCCAGTCTCTCCTGACGTCGAACATATAATATACAGCTGAGCCTCTATTTTCCTGAAGCCTTTGCTGCAGTGAATCCAGAGAGAACAGCCCACATCAGATAAACCTGAGCGAGCACAGGAACGAAGAGAGGGACCTGAAGGCAGCGTGAAGGATGTGGCCCCAGGGACAGACTTAATTGAGTTTAACACTGAAAAGATGAAGAAGACGAAGAAGAGATGACGGATGGAGACGGAATCTGCAGCTGCTTCTGGGACGAAAATAAAAGAGTCTGACAAAGATATCGCCAGAAAAGACGAGTGAGCGAGAAACACCAGAAATAAACTCATCCGATTGTTCCTGGAGATATACTGTGTATATCTTCTACATTCTGACTGTGTACTAGAGCTGTTTACAGTTATTTATCTGTTACTCTACTGTTACTGTTCTGTTACTGTTACTGTTACTGTTACTGTACTGTTACTGTACTGTTACTTTACTGTACTGTTACTGTACTGTTACTGTACTGTACTGTTACTGTACTGTTACTGTACTGTTACTGTACTGTTACTGTACTGTTACTGTTACTGTACTGTTACTGTACTGTTACTGTTACTGTACTGTTACTGTACTGTTACTGTACTGTTACTGTACTGTTACTGTACTGTACTGTTACTGTACTGTTACTTTACTGTTACTGTACTGTTACTTTACTGTACTGTTACTGTACTGTACTATTACTGTACTGTTACTGTACTGTTACTGTACTGTTACTGTACTGTTACTGTACTGTTACTGTTACTGTTACTGTACTGTTACTGTACTGTACTGTTACTGTACTGTTACTTTACTGTACTGTTACTGTACTGTTACTGTACTGTACTGTTACTGTACTGTTACTTTACTGTACTGTTACTGTACTGTTACTTTACTGTACTGTTACTGTACTGTTACTGTACTGTTACTGTACTGTTACTGTTACTGTACTGTTACTGTACTGTTACTGTACTGTTACTGTACTGTACTGTTACTGTTACTGTTACTTTACTGTACTGTTACTGTACTGTTACTTTACTGTACTGTTACTGTACTGTTACTGTACTGTACTGTTACTGTACTGTTACTGTACTGTTACTGTACTGTTACTTTACTGTACTGTTACTGTACTGTTACTGTACTGTTACTGTACTGTACTGTTACTGTACTGTACTGTTACTGTACTGTTACTGTACTGTACTGTTACTGTACTGTTACTGTACTGTTACTTTACTGTACTGTACTGTACTGTTACTGTACTGTACTGTTACTGTACTGTACTGTTACTGTACTGTTACTGTACTGTTACTGTACTGTTACTGTTACTGTACTGTTACTGTACTGTACTGTTACTGTTACTGTTACTGTTACCACGAGGTCCGGTTCATTTGTGAAAGAGTATGTATCACAGTGATACTATAATGATTTATTATGAGTTTTCCATCTTTTATGAAAGAATCTCACCCTGCTGGTCACTAAGAAGAGCCACTAGAACCACTGGAGCATATTTTAAACACTCTGTCGCTCCAAACATGACTTTAAATACATTCTGCCTGTCCACCTGCTCAGATCCATCTAAAACCTCCTCAGATTCATCTAAAACCTGCTCAGATCCATCTAAAACCTCCTCAGATTCATCTAAAACCTGCTCAGATTCATCTAAAACCTGCTCAGATCCATCTAAAACCTCCTCAGATTCATCTAAAACCTGCTCAGATCCATCTAAAACCTCCTCAGATTCATCTAAAACCTGCTCAGATCCATCTAAAACCTGTTTGTTACTTGGCAAACATCATGAGCTGCATTAGACACTAGACCCATTAAGATTTGTTTCTTGAATCTACATTGGTTCAGGTCCAGAGTCTGGAGTGGATAATGGCTCTTCTGTTTTCTTCTGAAAGGCCTCATTGGAGCTCGGGGGTGTTACAGATTTTGTGACGTAAATAAAAGACTCTGAATCGGTGCATGTTCGCCTTTAGGGTGGTGTCCGTGTCGTTAGTTCTGTGGAAGAGTCGGGACACTTGTTTAGTTAGTCTGACTCTGTACAAGGCCTCGACTGAATCCTTCCTGTTCTCAGTCTTTTCCGTCGAAACCCGAGCCGTGACCCGGTTAGGTCTGACTTTCATAATCTGTGATGGTTTGAACAGGCCTGACATTTTCACGGCTGCAGCTCGGCCTCATTTCTGAGACGTGTCCACGCAGCGCTCTCACAAACACGCCTCGAGCCCAGTGCACCGCTTTTCTCTCCACGAAAAAATAAATCTGATTCAGAAAAAGTGACTGGAGGCAGAATGACTTAAATCAATGCCTTGTGATCTTTGGAACTAAATGACATTATTCCAACAGTTTTGTGCAAGAACAATTTTTAATGGTTTTCAGCTCGATGGCTAAAGATGGGACGTGTTGTTTTCTGCAGGTGGACCAGAGACAGAGGTCAAAGTCTCAAAGCAGGGCTAAAATCATCATCGATAACTTTGATGCTTCAAAAGAATATAGGTTTAACATCTACGCCGTGAGAGGAACGGCAGAGAGCAAACCTCTTCAGGCCAAACTGGAAGGTCAGTGTCTTTTCAAATAAACTGCAAGAGTTTGAGATTATTAAACACCTAATCTCTTTTATTATTTTGTCTTGAGTTTAACACAACAATGCTTTTATTACTGTGGCTTGAATTTGGTGTTAAAACAGTCTCCAGGACGAAGATGAAGGGTTTTGTCTGAGTCCAGCTCCTCTTCAGAGGGTTGTCCTGATGCCCACCTGGACAAGATTCTGACAGAGATGTCCAACTCTTGTCCAGGGAGGTCCTGCTTGTTTGAACTTTTGTCCAATCACAGGAGTCTGGGGTTAAGCCCCTCCCTCTGAGGGATAGTCACTCCCAGTAGTTTTTCGTTATATTCCAGTGACTCATTGAAGTCCTGAGGCCTGTTCTTTTGGATCTGTTCAATCAAACTGTGTCTAATTTATCAAAATGAACAGGGGCCTCTTTAAAGTCGCTGCCATTTGGCTCCTGTCTCCTCGGCTTTGAAAATGAGGCCCTTTTTTAGCCAAATATAGTTAGTTTTTACCTGGAACTGAGCCTTAGGTTTACCTCCCACAGAGTCTCCCATCGGCTCTTTTCCTGTTGTAGACAAAGAATGAGTCTGGTCGCTGTGAAAAAGTGGTAAATCCAACATGTGTTGTGTGTTTTGTTGTAGCTCAGCGTTCAGGAGTGGCGTCACAGAGCAGCTCCACGAGCAGAGTCACTCAGGAGAACAACGAGATCGCAGAAGGTAAGGTTAGAAACACAAAGGATAAAGGAGAATACACAGGTTTTAGTCGCCTGGGTTTCCCGTTTCTCCTGCACAAAGAAGATCTGTGAAAAGCATTGGATTTCAACACTGCAGAAGACTATTTAAATGAACTGGAAAAGTTCTGGAGCAGCTGTGCATCAGTCGAATTCTTCTCGGCTAAAGTTAAGTCCACAGTGACAGACACTTTTAGGATTTTTCTTTCAAAATAAAAAGTAAAAGTTGATTGGAGGTGACCTTGTGCAGCAGTAACTTTACAAACTCACCATTATCCATCTTGTTCTGCTCCATTCAAAGCGTGAAGACTTTCTGAAGAAGAAGAGCAGGCGAAGACCACACACACGCGTTCAGATTATAAACTCTGGAGTAGTGTGGACGGTTTGTGCCTGTGCATTTCAAATATTAGGCTGCAGACGGGCCACAGGAGAACTACACGTTACTTTTATTGTGACATTTCAATCTAATAAAGCCACTTTCAAAGCTCTGAGTGTTATTCCGGTTCCTTTGCAGCGTCTGAGTGACAGTGACTGATGTGCGGCTGTTTTTCTTTGTGCTGTCGTCGAAGCCTCGAGGCGTCGCTCGGCGTTAATCACGGCTCACTCCTGAATTCTGGCAGACGCCGAGTCGCCATAAAAACCACCAAATTATAACCTGAACTCTGTCACAGTGGCATTAAAACGCTTCTAAATATGAACCTGAGAGTCGGATTCAGAGGCAATAAGAAGTGCAAACAGAACAAATTGTGTGAACAAACAGACAAGACTTTGGCATCTTTTTGTGTCGGGAATTAAAAAACTGAAGTTAGAACAGTGTAAACCTGTAGAAGATTGTTGAGCATGTGCATTAAGGTATATTTATTGGAACTGTATCCACCTGGGCCTCACAATAAGTTGATTAACGTCAGACTCTTTTAAACTACAATAAAATCATAAACGCCCTCAAAGTCTTTGAGCGATGTAATGGAGCGAACCCAAAGCGAAATACATAAAGGCACCAGTGTTTCCTTCAGAACTCCAGCCCAGCACCTTGACAAAGATTCGACTGTAAAAAGTAATATATAGTCAACATAGTACTCAGTTTACGTGATTAATTAACCTTATTGTGGTGCTTTTGCCTTCAAACTGTTGTGTGGGTTTAGTTGTTAAGGTATTTACTGGATGTAACTGGAATACCACCTCACCTTTCTGTGGGCGACACTGTGTATTTACACATATATCATATTATTGTATAAAAAAAGCCTATTATTGCAGGCCACACGGTCTCAGAGAGTTGGAACTAGGCCTGATTCCAGTGCTTCTCTCGTTAGTGGACAACTGAGAGTCTAAACCTCCACATTATTAATGCACATGTTTCTGAGGAAAACTTTTCAAATGCACCATTTAGTTTTTGAATCCCTTTGACCCAAGACCAAAGAACCCACCTCCAGTCTGGACTCGGACTAAAACTGGACTTGGACCTCTTAAACATAGATCATAAACTGGTCTTGGTTTTGGTTTTGGTTTTCTTTCCAAAAACTGAATTTATTTCTCATTTGCACAAACCATTTCTTATGTAATACCTGAACATCCATCCTCGTGGACTTGAATAAGCTCTGTGTTTTCTGGTTTTAAGATAACACCAGCTGCTTCCGTTCGCTGACAGTGCATCAGCGACACTCAGAGCGATGTTTCAGAGCGGTGCTGTAGAGAAGGACAGCGAGGAGGAAAAACTGTATAATCCAACAGAAGGGCGAGGCGAGGGCAGCACGTCCACACGGATCCCGACCAAGAACTCCGAGATAATTACAGCGCTGTACGTCCATAAAAGTCTTTTTCTGACGCTGCATCTGTCCGTCGTTAACTCGACACAAAGAAAAGCGAAGCCGTGGGGAGTTTCGTCTTCTGGCAAAGCGTTGCACAGTTGAAAATAAACTCGGCGATTAAAAGAGCTCTGGTTTAATCCCAGATTTTCACCGACCTTTAGAGGGTGTGGTGCAGTTTTCTTTGGTCGGTCAGTGTCTGGCCACAAACCCAGACCGGTTTAACTCGGATAATGGCCGTGACGAGTGTCTGAGTTGAGTTTATAATTAAGAAAGATGAAAAGACAGAAATGGTAAAGAACTAAGATGAATGCTGACACAGGGGCACTGTTATTCCTCCTCTGGCTCTCTACAGTAACAGAGCACCAGTCTATTTAAACACAAGAAGTCCTTTATATTGTTTTTGTTCAAAGTTCAAAGTTCAAAGTTTTCTTTATTGTCCCTTTTGGGAAATTAATTTCAGCATCATGCTCCTTAAAAACATACAACATAGAATTACACTTCAACAACTCAAGAGCAGGATCAACAATGGAAATCACTAAAAACCAAGATAAAAATGTGCAAAATGGAATTAAAACATGAATAAATATATTGTGCAAACAAGCAATTATTGTTGTGCAAAATGATTACAAAGTGCTAGGTGCCATTTAAGTGCCTCACAGCTGTCGGTAAAAACGACATATTTAATCTTTTAGTCCTACAGCCCAGAGCTCTGTAGCGCCGGCCGGAGGGCAGCAGCTCAAATTCCCCTCTGAGGGGATGGTCTTGGGACTACGCTATAGCACCAGCCTTCCTCTGCACCTGTCGGCTGTAAATGTCCTTCAGCTGAGCCTGACTCCTCCCCGAAATCTTACTGGCCACTTTGACCAGACTACCCAGTCTGTTTTTGTTGGTCAGGAGAGGCTTCCAAACCAGGCAGCAATACAGAAGGATAAAACCGATTCAATAAAAGCACGATAAAACAGTGTCATCA
>JALDNG010003796.1:0-23746 GCA_024349245.1 Neodontobutis hainanensis
CTGTAAACATTGTCCAAAGAAAAAGAGGCCTGGTTCGAGGAGTATAATAGTCCTGTCACTTGTGGACACTGGGCAGACTTTGCCATCTGTTGACTATTGAAGAGCATAACAGCGCCTCACGCATTTACATACACCATGTGACACAACTTGAAATAGGGCCAAAACTCTTTGACTATAGCATTAAAAATGTACAAATAAAAGACAACAGGATGAAACAGATTGTTTTAGGCTGTTGCACATTCTTAAAACTCAGACATTATTGGCCACACTGTAATAACTGACTGTTATCGTAATGTAATACTCATTCCTATTATACCCCCATTTGGGGATAGGGTAAGGAAAATATAAAAAATATGATGCATGTAAGTTAATACATTTGATAAGTATATTACGATTACTATTATTTAAGAACAATGAAACAACAGTAAGGTAAATCAATATATATATAGAAAACACACAATGGCCGAAAACAAATGCTAGCATATCTGCATTTATTAGGATCAGTAACACACAACAGTATAGAAAAATCTCACATTTCAAATTCATTAAATATTTAGTGTTTTTTTAGGGTGTGGCTTTGGAAGAGACTATATGTTGTACGTGCAAGTCTTGTCCACTAGATGTCAGACTTTAGCTGAAATACACTTTGACCAATGAGTCAACACGTAGCACGTTTATCATGTCTCCTCTTTATAATGGAGCATTGTATATCATAAAGTATATCATTTCTCTATGGCTTCAGAAATATTTCACATATTTCAATAGTTTTTTCTAATTCGTTCCAACAATGGGCTCAGCACTACAGTGAAATACGGATATTAGAACTGAAAGCCACTGCGAACATTATAACCATTTGTTGCTTTGAGGAATCTTTTGTTTAAGTTTTACCTCTGGTTTATAAAAAGCCCCTCTTTCCATCAGCAGATACATTTCATTCAAAAAATGTTTTGTCTGTTTTGGCGAGAAATACCTGAACAATAAGCAAAGAGATAAGATTCAACCAAAGTTCAACACAACAAAAAGAGCTTGACGCTGGATGTTGGCGGTGAATGGGCATTTTTTGAATTCTGCATCTGATCCTGGTATGGATGGGTTCCCAACACAGCAGATCTTATCCTCTGTGAGCCAAACAATTAGAATCGGCATCCCGTTCTACAGGCCTCCTTTTACACATACTTGTCTTTGTCAGAGCCTTTAGACTTAGAGAATATGCGTGTTCATTAACAGAATTACAGTTGGGGTTGAATAAGCAGAAAGGTTAAGCTACAAATAGACTAGCGTTAGTTGACACTACTATGACACTCACTGTGACGGAAAATTAACAACTTGCAAGGAAAAGTAAAAAAAAAGATACGATAAATTAATTGTGTCTGTTTTTACCCGTTGCTGAGAGGTCAGTGAAGCAGCAGTAAACGTTAGCAGGTTATCGCTAGCAAAATAGCATTAGCATCAAAGGCCTTTTGGGGGAGCTTGTTAAAACATAAAGGCTGATGGCTTTTGTATACAGTAGCCTTTTTTGGTTTTTATTTACTATATATGGTTGCAACTGAAGTGAGCAGTGATATTATAATGTAATTGTACTTCTTTGCACTAAAGAAGTAAAATTACTAAAACGGGAAAATAAAGTTTTATTTAAAGGGTTATTAATGACTGTGCTATTGTTTAACTGGTCTGGCCTGCTTCAGATAAATTGGGTTGTAGGTGGCCCCGGAACTTAAATAAGTTTGGCACCCCTAGTTTAAGTAGGCCTTCTCGCACCACATTTTGAGAACCACTGCTTTAGTGAAAACTGTTTATCCAGATTTCTGTATGTTATTTCTGAGTTCTTTGGAATGTAAGGTGCACGGACACTGGATTAATAAGCGCATGTACACCCAGGGCCAAATGCAATTACATGCTCTTACAGGCAAGCAAAAAAAAATAAATTTGAACAAACAAAAAAAGAAGCAGCTGTTAACAGCCACTGGGCCCTGATGGTCATGGAATTAACTGTATTTGTGAGAGCACAAGTAGAAAGGCAGAGACGGGGGGAAGAGAGGTTAAACTCATTATGAGACAGATTGCAGAGTAGCATCTGTCAGCATTGGCACTCCACCATCAGCTTTTTCGCCCTGACTCAGTTTCACCAGTGGGTTGAAGCACGCTTTCCTGTCAGTAAAATGTTTGTGCATGTCCTGCAGCCGTGTAGGAAATACCACAAGCAGATATTTCTGTCAGCAAATGGGGATCTTTAGCAGAGGTTCAACACGGGCTAATTAGACGTGACGTCTGCAATATTTTGGGAAACATACTGTGTGGCTGCAAAGGTTGTATCCCAGTCAGATAAACAATCCAAATAAACCTATGCTTCAGAAATGTGCGCACACACCTTACAAGGCAGAGCCTGCTCCCTAGCTGTCTGCTCTGACAAGTCAATAAAACCCACTGGTATGCTGAACATTTTGGAAGGCAGGATAGATATGAAGCTGCAGTGGAATTTGATCAGGCAACACGCCAGCCTTCTGTTCATCACACACAGCTTGCTCCAACAACAGCAGCAACACGCCCACCACTGTGCACACCTCGACCTGAGGAAAAGCATTATTGAGTGGCAAGTTAAGGGTCCAGGCCCACCTTTGAGCCTCACCTTAGCCTCACGATCGCTTCAGTCACACACACACAGCACAACACTACTCAAGCACCGTGTCGTTTTCTAGGGAATGGCGTAAAGGTGGAAAATATGAAGAAACTCAGAAATCCAGGGCAGATGTGAGCTGACAGGATGGAAGAGATGGAAGTGCAGTGTCGAGTATAGCAAGAACATGTTTTATCATATGAGCTGTAATGTTGTAAGTGAAGAGTAAAAAAGAACGTAAGTTGTAGTATTGGGGTTATGTTTGAAAACTGAGAGGTAGAAGTACCAAGTTTGAAGCTACAAATTCCCGGTTCGATTCCCGCTCTCTCCCCACAACTCATACTGTCGTTGTGTCCTTGGGCAAGACACTTAACCCACCTTGCCGCGTATGAATGTGTAAGCATGTTCAGTGAATGTATGTGGTGATGGTCGGAGAGGCTGTAGGCGCAAAATGGCTGCCAAATCTCTGTCAGTCTGCCCCAGGGCATCTGTGGCTACAGTTGTAGCTTATCACCACCAGTGTGACTGTGTATGAATGAATAATGAACGGCCTGTAAGAGCTTTGAGTCCCTTGGTCCCTTGGGAGAAAAGCGCAATATAAATCCAATCCATTATTATTATTATTATTATATCCCAACCAGTCCTTTAGTCAGAGGGTATGCATCCTGGAGAGTTACATAGTGTTGTAAGTAAAACATAGTTTCTTAAATAGATTTTTTGCAAAGATAAGAAAAGCAACATTTAGGGTTATTAAAGTAATGGAGCTGTCAACCTCAGAGGGCCTGTTATTTGTTAAACTGAGCAACAATCTACAATCAGAGCAACAATCTGGGCCTTTAGAAAATTAAAGAAAAGTGCTCAAATAAAGTTGTTTTTGAATGGGCAACAATAGGATCTAGACTTATTATTATATAAGATTTTCCATACATGTTTCTGATACAAAAAGGTGGTAACACTTTTTTTACACTACATTTCCTTCTGTACCAAACTGTAAAAACATGTAACTACATAGTACATACATAATGGAATTGAGTGTACTTACATATTGTAGGTAGAGTTAGGGTATGTATGTACTATGTAGTTACATGTTATTATAGTATGTTACACAGTGTGTTAATTAAAGAGGTATATTTAATTGTATCAAGTAAAATAAAAATGTTACCAAAAAGGTTATATTTAACAGTAAGAATAGAGAAAACACTAAATTGCTACCATGTATTTTAAAGGTGCACTGTGCAAAGAACTGTGGTTTACGTCAGTCAAAAATACTGTATATTATAATGTTCCTTTGGTCTTCCACAAAAGTTAACTTTTAAGTAGTTATCCCAACTTGTGCTTATGAGTATCGCACCTTGTCATGTTTTGACTGCTAAACTTCCTGCAGATGGGTCATGTGATGTTAGCTGGTTTATGCAAAAAAGTTGTGTTATTAGCAGCAGAGCATACAAACTAAAACTAATTTATTTATCTGGAAAAAATAGAACTTATGCAGCATTCATATTTTCCTCAGATGGTCCATGTTTCAATGATAGGAAATTATTTTTCTAACTTTGTTACATTAATGTTCTTTTTCTCGTAAAATGGGAATAATAATTTAATAATAACTTCACACAGACCAACTCAATTACAGGTTGGTAATGATTTTAGTATTTAACAAAGATGGTCCGATCGAATGTTAGCTTTATTTATACTTTATATTTTACCAGTGTCCGTAGCACTGGTGTATGAATGTGTGTGACTGTGGAGGTGTGTTTGGTGGTGGTAGGAGAAGGTTGAGCGCCGTGTGTATGGCAGCCCCCTTCTCTGCCCCAGGAGTGGATGTGTGTGAATGGGGTGAGTGGAAGCACGATGTAAAGCGCTTTGGGTGCCCGAGAAGGGTGCAGGAAAGCGCTATATAAATGCATGCCATTTACCACATACAACTCATTTTTAATCCTGTAATGCCAAAGCATGGATGTGCCATTAATTAAACAACTAGTTTGTTGCCATGGGAATATTGCATGAGATGCTAAACCAAAAAGTAGCCAAAAAGATTTAGCTGTAGCCTTTTTCTAACAAAAAAAAAAAAAAAAAAAAGACAAAAGTTGACAAACGGAGCACTTCTGGAACAGAAGCACAATCAAGTTTCCATTTTTCCTTTTGAACCAAAATTCTTGCGTGAAGATTTCCGGAATTGATGACGTAAACCAATTTTGAAAAAAAAAAAAAAATTCTGCTGGTTTATTTTTTTATTTGTATTTATTTTTTGGTATTTATATAGCAATTTTCCACCTAGTAGGCAGTCAAAGTGCTTGTTTAATGCAACATGTCCCTGCAGGGCTACAGTAACTGTCCACCAGCTCCAAAAGGAATATGGAATGTATAATGTACAAAGAATATGGCATGTACAATCTCTTCTTGAACCAGTCCCTTAAGCCTTGTGAAGACTACAACTCATCAAGGTTTACGCTTGCACTCCCACACAGGTATTTTATTAATCCTGACTCATTACACTGACTCTGGGTGTGAGTTTGTTTACAAGCACACAAGGATTTAATGAACAGTTTGAGTTATAAGCACATTTCCCGCTGTCAAACCAACTTTTCCTATTGTCAAACTTGTAAAGGACTTATTATCGTTTACAAGCACTCCCTCTAAAAATGAGGGCAGAATTAGAAGCACATTTTTACACACTGCCTATAGAGGACATCCATAAAGTGAATATGATGAGTCACTTTCTCATTAAACACCGCTGATGCTTTCAATGCTGATTAACTGTGCACTGCTGGAAAGAAAGACAAGCTTAATTCCTCTGATATGAATGTGTAGCATGAAAGTAAGTGGCATTTACTGTTATCAAGCATAATTATCATCCTTGTATATCATGTTTTCCTTTGTAATTATGTCACCATTCAAAGGCTTCCGCGCTGAGCTAAAAAACAGTTAGGTCTGTCAGCGTATAACAAAGTCTTCTCTGAGAACGAGGGCCTATTAATTGTCACGATATAATTACGCTCACAACACCCCGAGGGCCCGTCTCGTTCAGTCGTCCCTGAGTTACAGCTCCAAACTGTAATTAGGGAAAGTAATCACACAGGTATGGACCTCCAGGATTCATTTTTCAGCCTGAGTGACGGCTGTTTGAAATGGCTCTGGTGGTGGAGGCAGCGGGCAGGGACTGTTTATGGCCTGGCATGTGTTCAGAAATAGAAAGCAGTGGCACCGAGAAGAAGCACACCCCACCGACCAACTGCATTCACTCATGGTTGGGGCGGTTCTGCTAATTTGTTTGACCGATGTACATTTGTATTACCTTGAGAGTAATTACTTGAGTAGTGGCCATGTGAATGTGCGTGTCACTCTCAATGCCCCCTGTGTGGTGTGCGACCCTGGGGTGTTGCTAACTGCCAGTGCTAACAAGTGACTTCATCCCATCTTTCCAATCGCAAATGCCATCCAATAAAGCAGTCATTTTTTACCTCCCCGTGCCCTCTCTGTTTCTCCCCCGGCTGACTGACACCGACCTATGGCACGTCAAGGCACTGTGCAAAGGAGAGTTAGAACTTATTCAACATTCATTGGTGGTTGGGACCAAGCGGTGGTTTCAAAGACAATTCAGCAGGGTTGTAAACCCAATAGCATGGTTTGGGATACATTTGAGCCTGTTTTTATGTTCATGTATTTGTTATGTTCACTGCATTTCAATGCACAATGAACAGCTTGTCACATCTTCTACCTGAATTATTTGAATTAATGCTATGATTGATAGAACTTAGTTTAATATTTATATTTTAATATCCTTTCAAAGTGTACAGTTTAATTTACAATGAAGCTAATTTAATCATTTGGACTGACAAATATGTATTGTGGACTTGGCAGGGTTTGGTGGGTAGTGTTGGGTTTGCTACAAACCACGTTTAGCACAATAACATTACTACAACTAAAATACAGCTAGGTTTTTATACTTTTCATTAATGGTTTACTGTAACCATGTTATGATGACTGGATATGTAGGATTAAAAACTTCACTGTCAAGTCAAATTATGGAATATTTATTTATTTTTCCATTGTTACCTCTTCTGCTACGGGTCACAGTAGGCTAGAGTCTACTCTGGCAGCATTGGGCAATAGGCATGTTGCACCAATTACTGCATATCCAAAGTAATTCTTGGGTTATGTTAACGCTTTGCAACATATGACAAATGTGACAACCCACTCACGTTACACTATGGTAAGGCACACAACCGGAAGGTTGGCGGTTTGATTCCCGCTCTCCTCACAGTTAATGCTGTCGTTGTGTCCATGGGCAAGACACTTAATTCACCTTGCCTCCAGTGGTGTTCCAGCTGTAACACTGGTGTGTAAATGAAAGCATAATGTAAAAGCGCTTTATAAAACCAATGCCATTTGCTAATTAGCAAATAAACTCAAGCAAAGGCCTGTCTAAAAGTCTCTCCTAAAAGCACAGTTTATTGAATGTTGTATGATAATTAAGGTCATTATTTCATCAACATGATATATATTGAAATGCGTTTATTTGTTAAAGGTGCACTGTGGAGTTTCTCGTGACATGTGGTGATAAAGATTCAGATTGCAAATGTTCCAGGAGTTTATGCAAGACTGTGTTCAAAAGAGAAACGTGAGTGTAGCTATGCTCTAGCAGTGGTCCGTTTACCTGCTCTGGACAGTTGTAGGAACAGGAAGTAGCCAAAAGGGTACCCATTCACTGGGTTCTACAAAACTTTGTATTGGGTTTGCCCCCTTCAGGTTGGTAGAGAGCTCCTGCCTCAGGTGGGGGAGTTAAAGTATCTAGGGGTCTTGTTCATAAGTGAGGGAAGAATGGAGCAGGTGATTGACAGACGGATCGGGGCAGCTTCTGCAGTGATGCAGTCGATGTATCGGTCTGTTGTGGTAAAGGTGATTTAACGGTCAATCTACGTTCCTACTCTCATCTATGGCCATGAGCTGTGGGTTATGGCCAGTGTTGGAAGTAACGGTGTTAGAGTATAATGACGTTACTAACCGAGTTTATTTTTCAGTAACGGAGAAATCTAATTAATTACTTTTCCCATCGTTGCAACAACGTTATTGTTACTGAGAATGTAAAGTGACGTGTTACTACAATTTGGTTGAATAAAGCGCAAGGTGTTAATATGTCCGTTTATGCTTTCTAAAAAACATTGTTCATAACGACAATATAAATATCGGTAAATAGGGGACCAATGGGCAGATTACATCCATATTTATTTACAACCTATAGTTACAACCTCTAGTTTAGATGTTAGATGAGAGTATTTTAGTATAGAGTAATGTTTTATTCATTTTCACTGAGAATGAACAAGTTAATCTGCAAAGAGAGTTGTACTGTGTTCTGTTTATTGTGCAATAATTTACAGTCACAGATTTGCACTACTTAATGACCAGGTCTCCCCTTGTTTCTTTTTACCCAAGTTTATGTTTGTGTGTCTTAATTTTGCACTTGAACTTTATTTTCAATATTTATTTTGTATATGTTTTTTATTTCTAAGCATATCATATGGAAGGCTGCAATCTACTGAGTTCAAATAAATACCAAATGGTTCTAAAATATTGTATATAGTGTTTTTATTCTTCAATTAATATAAACATTTTTGATATTAAAGATGTTATAAAACGTAATAGTGTTATAGAACATAAAAAAATAACTTCAGTTACTTTCCTAGTAACTAATTGCTTTTACAATGTGGTAACTGAGTTACTAATGCAATTACTTTTTAGGAAAAGTAAAGTGTAACTGTAACTAATTACTTTTTTTAATGTAAGATGACCAACACTGGATATAACCAAAAGGACAAAATCCCGGATACAGGCAGACAAAATCAGCTTTCTCTGCAGGGTGGCTGGGGAGCTCGGTCACTCGAGAGGAGCTCAGAGTAGAGTTGCTGCTCCCCCACATCGAAAGGAGCCAGCTGAAGTGGCTCGGGGCATTCTGGACGCCTTTCCGACCCTTCCCTGGCATGTCCCACCGGGAGGGAGGAGGCCCTCTTGGAATGCGTCGGTATTTCCCCGGAAGAACTAGAGAAAGTGTCTAGTAAAATGGGAAGCCTGGGAATCTCTGCTTAGACAGGTGGCCCCTGGATAAGCGGAAGAAGATGGATGGATGGATGGATTAAATGCCATGAAATTCTGATTTTAGGCCAATCTATAGTTTCCCATCTTCACTCTCTCAAATCTCTTCATTCGTCATGTTTCAATCTGTTTTTCCTTCTTGGTAATGGCTTTCCATTTAAACAGTGTTAATAAAAGATGACTCAGTAACTATACTATTCAAAAACTAATTTAAGCCAACAATAAAAAAAACAGATGTTAGATATTGCTTTATTAAAGTTACACAACTTACTGAACTTATTTACACATTTGTTTTGTCCTGTATGATCGTAAACCAAGGACTTGTGCTTTAATGGTGTTTGATAAATAAGATTATAATCTAGAGCTAGCCAATAGAATATTAATCACGGGCAGCTTTTACTTTGGGGATTTTGGGGGACACAGTAGAGACATTGTTGCAGTGAGTAAGCAGTGTTGTCTCAGTGGGGTTGAATCATGCACGGACAGCAAAACATGGAGTTAGGGGAACAATGACACATCATGGATCATCTTACACACTCTGACTAAAGCTCCCGAGTCGACAGCAGCGTGATTGAGTAACAACTTACCATAAAAACCACTCCCATCCAATTTAAAGAATCGCAATCTGTGGCTTCACATTTGTCCCTGAGCACACATTGACTCAACACAACTCTATAACTATATCCCCTCGGATCTCTTTAAATATGATAGATAGGGCCAATGCATCATGTACGCTGCATTTATCACTGTTATAGTCAGATGAAATCATTCAGTAGTGGGGTGTCCCTGAAGCGGTGGAAAAAACAGTGGAGCATTTCACCAAACTGTACTTGAAGTCACATCCTGTTCACTTTGGCCTTTCGGGAAAGATGAACTTTTACACATTTCACAAAAAAATGATAACCAAAATGAAATACAAGCATTTATTCTACATATTTATTGTATTTTAATCAACATTACACCTTCTGCTCTTCAGAGTACAATCCAATAAAGATACAAGTTAAAAATATAGGTTATTTTAAATAGAAAAGAACATTAATCATTTTCATTGAAGGGATTAAATTTAGTTTTTGGAAAAATCCAAACCATTACCAACAGATATGATTATTGTCAAAGTAAACCTGGCTATTAACCACAGAACTCTGAATTACAAAATGGCATTGGCAGTTTCTCAAGAAATACGCAAATGGAAGACATTTTAAAAAGGCACTGCCCCTGTCTGAGACGGACTCTGGTGTGATTGTAGTGACACCAAACAGAACACACTCAACTTTGGGCAAAAGAGATCCCTTAATAACAATTAGCTTTAAATCTGTGGTTGTAGGTCAAAGACGAATCTCACAGTCATATAATTGCACTTTAATGTAGCGGGTTAGCTAGAATGCCTAAGTAAACAAATGTATGCTAGGAACATTTTTTTTTGTAACACAGTATTTTATTTTATTCCACCTATTGTTATTGCTCTTCTGAACATCACTCAAGTTGCTGCCCTTAGTACAACCCCACTTCTAAAAAAATTTAGTGCCACTTACTTTTCTAGCCTTATGTTGCCCCTGTCCTGTTGATGTTGCTGTCACCATGTTCAAAATTATTACTTTTCATGAAATGGTAAAAAGTCTCAGTTTCAACACATACATAGTGTCCTTATTTTTTGGGGGAAATAGGTTTGTAGAATCGTAGCCTATTACACGTTTGGTTTCTCTAATCGCAGAGTGACAGGCGACAAGATACAAGAGGTTTCCGACTCAAGTCGAATCTTGTGAGTTGTAGTAAAAAAAAATAATAAAATGCACAGTGTGGAAAAGTTAAGACATATTAGGTAAATGACTGACTGTATGATTAATCTAACAATGTTTTAATGTCAGTAGTGAGTAACTGTTTAAAGGAAAACATCTTTGTTGATATAAATTTATATAATTTAAAAATATATACGGTCAGGTGTCTTTGGAAGCCCCATTAAAACTTGGGGCCCTCAGATACTGCCTGGTGTGCCTACACAACTGCAATGCCCCAGGCTGGATTACAATAGTGCACCACTTTAACTAGAGTTCTAGAGTGTTTAACAGCCCAGTTAGTCTTCTGTTAATAACTCATGCACTATAACATTTAAGCTTGCTGTTTTTTTTTTTTATTTCTACTCAACAGTTTAAGAATGATCTAAATACACATGTAATCCCTTTAAAGAAAGTTAAGTTTAAGAACAAGAGTAATTATGAATGTTATATTACTTCTTCTAATGGCTCTGAGCTGAAACAGGTGGTTTATGTAAAGATGAATAAGTGCGTACATTTGCACACTGGTTGTCATCGCTGCAGTGTTCAATGTTTCAGTAATAAGCCAGAGCAGAAACATAAAGTCATGAAAAGGCAAAGCAGGTAGTGAGAGATTTCTCCGTCTGGCAAAACTGTGGTGGCACTGTGTTAACAACACTCTAACAATCCCATGTCACACATGAACCAGCTATGGGGCAAAGCACTGTAATTATCTTGATCACACAAGCCAGCGGTGCCAGTGTGAATTTTGAAAGCCCAGCTGTTTCTCTGGAGAGCCACTGCGGCACCAACCGGCGGTCAACTGGCCCCGAACAAGCCGAGGGGCGCATCTTGCCAAGGTGTGTTATGAAAGCCGTCATTTCCTGTGTGTGTGTTTTGGAGTTCACTGTTATTGCTTTGCTGACCACAGGTTGTTAAGCTGGCATGGCTGAGATACATAAACAGTTCGACCACATCCACCAACAGCCGGGGCAGAGAACGGGCGCCTTCTCACTCTTTCCCTTTTACTGGGTTTCACACTTTTACTCTCACACGCACACACTATTATTCATACACACATACAGATTCTGGACTAAAGTATGTACATGACTAAACTCCTCAAAGCAAAGTCTACTCACTAATTACACTGGTGAGTACTCTTTAGACTTCTCAACTTCTTTACACTTAGAAATGACTATATACACAATGTTATGGCGTAACAGTTCTCACTCTACAAAATCATCATAAGCAGTGATATAAAAGACATTTGGGTGCTTAAACTGGTATTGTTTGTGTTAATTTAATGTGAGTGTGACACTTAAGGTACAGGTAGGAATAAACATTTCTTGTGGTGAATATGGTTTGAGCTGCATTAACAATTAACTGTGTCCACAAGGCCTCTTTTGCTATGTGCCAAGTACAAATGATGCCTAATACATTTTATTTACTAAATTTAATGACTATCATCATTCTGTAATTTGGTGTGTTTTTGATAACCATTAATTTATTAAATTTCCACTTGCAGGAACTGCAGAAAAAATATTGGCTAAAGTTAAAAACTCATTTATGTTTTTTCATGTTTTCTTTTGTTGTAAAATTAGATATCTCCCCCTAAATTTATTAAGTTACCACTATGTAAAAGATGCCATGGAGGAAAACTAAAGATTTTAGGCAATCTAAGAGGTGGTTTACTTTTAGTTGTGTTTAGGCATTCATGTGCTCCTCAGAAACTCTGGAAATTTTTTTTCTGAGTTTAAATGGAACCGGCAAGCTCAGAAACTCTGGTGAAATGGGGTTGCCCGAGATTCATGGCAGAGGAAAGCTAACATTTGTCAATGGTAGGATATTTTCAGTAATATGTTGCATTACGGTCGTGGCAGAGAGGACAAGGGATGAAACATCTTCACTTTGAAAACTAAGTCCAGATGCCTTTGCTTTGACCTTTTCGTCATGGCAGAGAGGGTGTTTTTGTTTTACCCTCCCCTCCAAAACAAATTACATTTTTATTTAGAAGTAAAGGGCCTTTGTTCTTTTGGTTTTAGTAACAATTTAGTTAATTCAAGTACTCAGACTGAAAAAGACACCTGGCGGACACGTTGCAACACGAGCCCCTCTGCAGTGATCACTTTGTTTCACCACACAGCTTCTGTTGTACAAAATAAACCCAAATTTACAGTTACAGGCAGTTGCTTTGATACACTGTTACGTTTGCTGACTAATGGACCTGCGGTGTTCAGAAGGCGTACGGGCCAACGATGATGGTGAGCCGCAGCAGCGAGCTGGAGCGGTAGTTCATGGTCAGATGATGAGTGATCATCTCCAGATCCACTTCATACTCCTTGGGGCCGGACAGAGGCTTGGTCAGCACCAACATGGCACTCACATTACTGGACCGCTGCAAGAAAAGAACATCTGTGTGAGAGCATGCACAGTTTAGGCAGAGAACTCTGGTTATAGAATCCTACTACTGGTTGTACTATAAAAGAGAAAGTTGTTTTAAGTAATTGTTTCAAATACTCTGGTCTCAGATCACGTAATTCATGCAACATTTTTTCTGAAGCACATAGCCAGCTGTTTTGACTAAACATGACTAAAGTTGTGGCTTCATGACGCCTTAGGGTGCCACTAATTCAATCAATCAAACTGAAACAACCCATTGTCATTGTCTATTGTATACGTTAAAGGACTGGCCTTCTAAAGATCCACAATCACTTTATTATTTGTAGTACCACTACACTATTAAGAGTCCATCTAAGCTGAGTAACTGGAACTGTAGTTCTGTATTGATTTTTTTGTTAACAACTGATAATGTTTGAGTGGTTTTGAGAATTGATTTTAAACTGTAATAACAGTCTTGCTGGTGTCATATGTTGATATAATTGATAAATATATTGCTTGTCTTCAGCTTCTCCCTACAACATATTTCATTTAACTTAGAGAAATTAGATAACAATAGATTCAGAAAGGCTTTGTCTCTGCCAAACTAGTATCAGTTTGCCTTAATATCTAATAAATGTATTACTAAATAAGACTAAACAGGTAAATAGTTAAGTATCACTCTGTTCTTATTATACTGTTTTATTGAGCTCTGCCTGGATTTTTTCATAAAAAACACACAGATTTGCCCGTTTTAGGATGTTTTCACAGTGTAGTCCACTTCTTTTACTTTGCTCCAAAACAGAAAACAATCCATTTAGTTTGATTTGTTTGCAAAAAGTCGTGTTTCACTTCACATTCACAACTGGAGTTCTGAACTGTGGACCAAACAAAAAACAAGGCTTTTCTCAAGAAACACACTAGAGGGTGCTGTTAGCCCAAATTGTAATACAGCATTTTATCTCCTCAGTGCTCCATAATTGTCCTGTGCTCATTAAGTTGTTTTATTTATTTTTTTTTTTCTAGCAGGTAAGCTCATTTACGAGGCAATTCCTGTTTGGGCGGTGTAGATATTTGCGTTTTGCTAAGGGTTCACATTTCAATAGAACTTCAGTAGGAACCAAGACCCATGTTATGAGAAGGTCTTCGAGTGTGTTTGGTGCGCACTGAGGTTTGTGAGGCAGCATTTACACTTATCCAAGTAAACGCACTGAAAGAACGTCAAGAGTTAATTTCCTAAACATGTCATATCCAAGAAGATAACAGTGGTATGACACCCAGCAGCTCAAACTTACCCGCAGGAAAAACTCCCCTCCCTCGTTTCCAGCTTTGATCCTGAAGGTATTGTGTGTGTTGGCATAGATGTTAGTGGCCTGAATCTGAAATATGTCCGTTGGCACTGTGCGATCCGCCTGAATGCTCATGTATTTGTAGACTATTGATGGCGGAAGGTTCTGGCACTCAGCTTGAGAACGGCAGATACAGCGACTGCAAGAAGAGCAATTACCACAAAGGTTCCCTAAAACTGCGGTTTGTGATAATGATACGGCAACAAAAGGAGTTAGATACAGTGTTTACTCACTTCTCGGAGCTTTTAGTGTACGGCGGCTCACAGGGATTTCTGGGATAGCACCGAAAGCCTCCAAAATAGTTCCAGCACATGTCATCATCCTGGCAGTTATGAGTCCCCATATCACACTCGTTTATGTCTGAGGATTGGCAAGGACGCAGAGAGAGAGAGAGAAAAAAAGTCAGTTGATTAACGTGACTGGATATTAAACAGTAGGTGTCATGTGTTCACCTCCTTTATAAAACCTGAAAGGCATCTGTAAATGATCCTTGCAACAAGAAGACAGGTGCTGTTTGGATACTGGCTGATTTATAGTTGTTGCAAGCCCTTCTGTACATAAACTGTATCTTAAAGAGACAGGCTGCAGTTATTTTCTAATCTGGTATCTGTGCATGCACTGGAGAAGATTCATAATATATAAGCAAACTGGACCAAAGTCAAAAACATGTAAGCGGAGGTGTTTATTTTGGAAAATACACATTTACGCTCAAAAGAATTTAGTGGAAAGAGCCATTACTTCTTTAAAAAAACAAACTGAGCACTGCTGGAGGAGAAACACAGTGTTTCTTAATTAACTAAACTGATTTTGTTGCTAATTATTCAAAATAAACTCATCAACTGACCAATTTAGTTTGGGCTTGTTTACAGATATGTCCCTGCAGGGCTACCATAGTTGACAGGGTGACCAGATGCCACAAAAAAAAAAAAATAATAATAATAAATAAAATAATACTCCTGGTGTGTGCATGGATCTTGTCTTAATTTTACCACCAGAAGGCCCCCCATGTTAAAGGAGCAACACAATCTGTCATATACAACTCTATACAGACAGGTGAGTGACTGTTGAATAGCCATAGTAATACTACATTTGCATCTGTAACCTAACTGGATACAATAGCCAGATAAGTGCTCCATGTTCAGGATATAAACATGAATGTATTCCTGGAGCAAAGGGAAGCCCCGGAGTCAACACCTGAGTTCCAAGACTTGAGCACCCTCCCTCTGGCCTTTCAGCCATGAAAATAGCCCCATCAAACACGGCCCAAACCACAGGGGCTATTTCTGGCATAGCATCCTGGATTCATCACTAAAGGGTCCCTCTGACACAACAGCTGGATTCATGACTCCCCCTTATAAAACCTGCACCTGACCAAGGAGGGGGGAGAGGAAAAAATAACAGCTCACTCTTTGAGAGCGCGCCGAAGCTTCAAATAAATCCATTTGAAGAAACCAGCATCGTGCATATAAAATCACAGAGGAGGGTAAACGGGGCAAAACAAGCATTCTGTGTTTGTGTTGCCTAACCTTGGCATTCTTTCCTTGACAGTATGGGTTTGTACTAGAGCTGCTTTCATTACAACATAAAAGGGCGAATGATCAGGTTTTTGTAACAGTTCAAAGCAAAAGGGAAAAGGAGGGGGGAGAGGACACACGTGGGAATTTGATGTTTGAGAAGTGAAAGAAAAAGAATAAATACTAGATTAATAGAATAAAGTACATTTTCCTACCCTGACACAACCTGTTTCCTTGTAGCTGATACCCCTCAGGACATTCACAGGAGTAACTTCCCGGGGTGTTAATGCACTGGAACTGGCACATATAACTGGAGAAGCTGCATTCATCAATGTCTGTCCGGAAAAAAATGCATACAAATAATCAGTCTACATTCACCGATGAGGAATGTGTTTGGATGCAGGTCTTGCACAAACATGCATTTGTCTACAATGTCTGTGTACATTTACTAGGACCTTGGAGAACATTTTTTGGGCAGCGTTCATAAATTACTTTAGTGTTCAGCGTAGGCTAAAAGTGTGTGAATTCTGTGTGTACCCACCTTGACATGAGACTGTGTCTTGGGCCAGCTCGTAGCCCTGCTCACACTGGCAAAGGAAAGAGCCAATCAGATTGTAGCAGTGATGCTGACAGGGGTTTTGCACATCACATTCGTTCACATCTGGAACAAATAAAGCAAATAGCAATTATTAGCAGCCTCCGAATCAGCTTAAAGTCACCCTGGCAACAGTGTGTGTCGTTCTGACATGATGTTTATTGGTTGCAAAAGCAAATTGTCTTTCTTAATTGATGGACATTATTACTATGTGCTTTAAAGTTACTGTTTGCATCAGTTTGCTCAGTTTGTGCTGACATCCTGACACTGTTGATATTGGTGCTTTGGTGGAACCCAATTGTTTATTGGCATCTCATTTTCGGGCATTTTTTTCTTCTCTTTGGCTAAAACAGTGTTGACTACTGTTCAGTGTCAAAGCTAAGTAAACGGAAGTCTTTTTTCTAATATACAAGGTAAAACAATTGTTGTAATCATTATTAACCAAGCCCAAGACCAACACAAGACCAAGACCAGCACCAAAACGAGCCCAAGACCAAGACCAGTGTATGTGTCAGTGTATGTGTAAAAGGTTGATCCAACAAGTTTACATTGATAAGATAATGGCATTATTATTATTTATATCCCCGTGGGGAAATTCCTAGCAGCATGTTTTTGGATGTTGGTGTGGGAAACCGGAGAACTCATAGGAAACCTCCTCTAACACAGGGAGAATATGCAAACTCCACTCAGAAAGGCCCAAGAGTCAAACGCTGGACCTTCTTGCTGAGAGGCGGGTGTGCTAACCACTGTGCCATCGTGCGTCTTATCTGTTTTCTCTATCCAAGCCTAAATGGATTCTTTGTGTTAGACAATAAAATGTTTCTTTTCATGTACTATGCAGCCTAACATCCGCAGAGACATTTGCTGGTGTGTGACTTACCAATACAGCTGTGGTTGTTGCTGGCCAACTTGTGACCTAGATTGCACTCGCAGTAGTATGAACCTGGGGTGTTCACACATCTGTGCATGCAATAATGAGTCAGGGAGCATTCGTCTTTGTCTGCCAGAAGATACATCAGTCAGAGGTCAGGTTCCTAGTCTAAACTACAACAGAGCTAAAGGGTTAAGGCTTGTGCAATGCATCTGAAGGCTTACCTATACAGTGCACTCCACTCCTCTGGTAGCCCTGAGGACACTGACAGGTGTACGAGCCCCTGGTGTTGATGCATGTTTGTTCAGGGCCGCATGTATGCCTTTCGGATGCACATTCATCGACGTCTATAATAAAACACATACGGTACATATGTGAGGGGTCTGCACCGTGCGGCAACATATGGTTACAGAGTAAATCATGACTATTTGATATTTGGACTGTATGATCTGCGATGTGTGAAGTGTTTTTACACAGACGGCAAAAGGTATAATCACTGACAGCATCACACAACACGTGCACAAAGAGAGCAGGCCTTTTATTCAGCTGCTCCGGGTGTGGGGGAAACACAGATCGTATCTTCTGCTAACAAGACAGCTTTTTGAAGACCGAAGAGAGAGAAAAAGAGAAAAGTCATACAGGCACTGATAGAAATGATTTGCAGCTCTTCACAGATAGTCATCAAACAAAAAACAAATGATTGTTCACTTTTCAAACTACACTTAATTTCTGTGTTTTAGAATGTCCATGGGTGAAAGGTTTAAAAGTTGACTGGTGAGATTGTTGTAAAAGGGTATTTTTTAACATCGTCCCCTTTGTGGCCTTCCCCTACCATCTTTAAGGGCAGAAATCTCTTTGATATTAAAGCTTTCATCTAACAAAGCAAAGACTCTTGTGGCAGGTGTGCCCTCGTCATCAACTTCGGCAGTCTTCTTCGTTAACTGTGGCTTTGATGTTTAAAACCAGGTGCAATCACATAATGCCAAATTAAATGATGAGTGAGTTGAAATGAGAGTTACATTATGTTAAGCACTAGGTAAGAATCCCCCCCCACACACACACACACACACACACACACACACACACGGTGACTACCCTGCAAAATAAATTTGTAATCTCAGTGGGATTTTCATGGATAAATAAAGGTTAAATAAATCAAATAAAAATATCAAGATGATTACAGAGCATGATTGTTGCACAGTTGTGCCTTTCAGTCAGGATTCAGGCCCTATCACAGACTGAGACTGCACTTATCAAAGTCACAAATGACATCCGTCTGAACACTGACGCGGGCAAAGTCTCTGTCTTAGTTCTGTTGGACTTGAGTGCTGCGTTTGATACAGTGGACCATGAAATTCTGTCACAAAGATTAGAGAAATGGATAGGCATCTCTGGAACTGCTCTTAAATGTTTTCAGTCCTATCTTGAAGACAGGAAGTACTTTGTTTCGGTTGGTAACTGTGTATCAGACCAAATGAACCTGACATGTGGGGTTCCACAGGGGTCTATCTTGGGACCTCTATTATTCACTCTCTACATGCTTCCTTTAGGCCAGTTAATACACAGCTGTGGCGTATCCTACCATAATTATGCAGATGACACTCAGATTTACATTTCACTCACAGCAGGTGAAAATGGACCGATCCATTCACTGTGTCACTGCATCGAACAGATTGATGTGTGGATGTAAAATAATTTTCTCCAACTGAACAGAGACAAGACTGAACTAATCATCTTTGGGCCCTAGTAACAAAGAGAAAGTGTCAGCAGTCACCTTGTGTTTCTTTCTCTAAAATCTAAAAATCAAGTTAGAAATCTAGGGGTCATCATGGACTCAGACTTAAATTTCCATTTGAAAGTCAACCACATCATCTGCATTTTATCACCTTAAAAACATTTACAGAGTCAAAGGGATAATGTCTCAACCAGACTTAGAGAAACTTATTCATGCTTTTATCTCCAGCAGGTTAGATTACTGTAACGGCCTGCTCACTGGTCTCTCAAAGCGAGGGTTAAGACAGCTGCAGTTTATTCAGAACGCTGCTGCTCGGGTTCTGACTAACACCAGGAAGTACAACCACATCAGTCCAGTTTTAAAATCTCTGCACTGGCTTCCTGTTGCTCAGAGAATAGACTTTAAAACAGCACTGCTGGTTTACAAGTCTCTAAATGGTTTAGCACCAGAATATATTTCTGACATGCTAGTTCCTTATGAACCTCCTCGGACTTTGAGAACAGAGTTAGAAGTAAACATGGTGAAGCAGCGTTTAAGTTTCATCCAGCAGAAATCTGGAATAGCCTCAGTAAGTAAAACAGGCCTCAACTCTAACAATGTTCAAGAGGAGGTTACAAACCTTCCTCTTTAGCTCCGCCAACATTAGAACTTTAAGTGTTTCTTATCTGCACTCTTCTTTAAAAATATTTACATTTTTCTTATATTTCTTAATCTAAATCTTGTAAATTGTCTTTTATTCCTATAAAGCACTTTGAGATACCCAGTGTAGGAATTGTGCTATGTAAATAAAATAGCCTTGCCTTGCCTTATGCTGGCCACAATAAAAGGCTACTCTAAAATTTCCTCTAATTTGCCTTACACAGTGCATCTCCTTAGAGCTGATGAGGTTGTTGATTGTAGCCTGTGGAATGTTGGTCCACTCCTCTTCTATAGAGGTGTATGTATGTATGCATGCTGGCCATGCAAGAACTGGGATGTTTTCAGCTTCCAGGAATTGGAAGGGGCCGTGCATTATCCTGCTGCAACAGGTGTTGATGGTCGTGGATGAATGGCACAACAATGGGCCTCAGAATCTTATCACGGTATCACTGTGCATTCAAAATGTCATCAATAAAATGCACCTGTGTTTATTGTCCATAACATACTCCTGCCCATACCATAACCCGACCGCCACCATGGGCCACTTGATCCATAATGTTGACATCAGCCAACCACTCCATACACTGCTCTGTACAGCGAAAAGCCAAAAACTGCCAAAACTGGCCTAAATAAAATGAAATAACTGTCCAATGCATTAAAAAGACACAGGGAGAGACTGTTCAGTTTTGGAGAGCACTAGTGTCCAAAATTATAACTTTAGAAAAGCTGAGATTATGTTTAGGTGGCAAAGTATATCTATTTAAAAATTGAAAAATGTTTGTGCTGTAATATGTTATATTATGTAATATGTTATGTAACTTTTAACGAGTAGCATTGCATAATTTTTAATTTCTAAAATATACTTTCTTGTATGCCTATTTTGATGACAGTACCCTCAGATGGACAGAAAACTCTGATATAAATTCCATGTCACGGGGACCAGCGTACCTCTTCTGAGTCGGCATGCTTAGCAGCAAGCAAACAGAGAGCAGAAATAGACTGAAACCTACCGTATCAGAAGACATGTGGTTTTTCCAAACAACACAGTCTGTAGCGGGATCCGCGCTAAAAGTTACATAGTGTATCTTTAATAATAATAATAATAATGATTATTATTATTATTATTATTATTATTATAAATTACTGGCTTGTATGTTCATACACTTGATGTACACTAACAGAAGCAAGAGATGCCTCACGTGGGCAGAGTAAGGGAGGAGAGCTTGCTTTGTATGTAAGCAATTGGTGGTGCTATCCAGTTGCTAAATGAATAAATGTAAATGTAAATCCAGTTAAAGAGAGGATCTATTGTCAGGATGTGGAGCTGTTGGCAGTGGGACTGAGACCATTGTATATCCCAAGACAGCTCTTACATGTAACAGTTCATATTCAATGACTGTCTGTGACATCATCAGTGGAAGTGTTTCCAGGTTACAGACCTCAATAGGACTGTACAATCAGTCTTGGGCAGATGAATCTATTCATTTGAAGAGACCTAACTGAATTTCTTCTTGGGGATAAATAAAGTTGAATTGAATTAAATTGATGGTATGCCAAAAACATCAGCATATTGAGGTATATAGCCATAAACAAAAGAGAAAGTGCTGTCCTGATTATCCTGTACTTTTTATTACTGGATGGAGTGACAAGCAGTAGCGGTTTTGGGCACGGGCGAACCGGGCAGCCGCCTGGGGCATCAATTACATTGGGGGCGGCAGCGCGAGCAGATTACTAAAAAAAAAATAAAAAAAAAATAAATAAATAAATAAAAATCCTCTGCGTCGCGAAGCGGTTTTTCATCATTTATATCATTTCACTGTGTGTGTAATTGGCAAATTGGCGCTCCCTGCAGCTGCCGGCGCCCCTGCTTGCTGTAAATGACATGTACCATGCACAGAAGCTGTGTGTTGTGAGAGAAGTGTAAAAGTGGGTGGGGCGCGAGGCGCGGGTGATATTTCACCTATGGGTCTCTCTCAAATGGAACGGATAGGGCGGGGGGGAGGGTGGACGGGGTTCCACACTATATAATTAATAATAATAGGCTAAAGTCAGTCACACACCTAGACTTTCTTCCAAATAATGCACATTTCATTCATAATGTTATAATACAGGCCTATAGTTCCTGCAAATTAAACTAGGTAATACAAAACAATTATGCGGTCATCAAGGTGAATTGGTTTAGTCTGGGATGGGAAATCTGTTGATTGTCGAGTGCGGCGTGCCAAATAAACAGAGATGGATAAAAAAAGGTCTAAGCCATCAGGTGCCCAATTTCGGAAAAAAAAGAAAAGAAGAAGAGGATAAACGAGCAAAAGATAAAGGTATGCAACTATGTTCTCTCTCTCTGTATGATTACAGTATCCATTTCATGAATAAAGGGCTAATGACGTTAATTGGTGGTGGGTATAACTCTTTGTTAGCCTTTTTGCTAATGATGCTTGCTATGCTTATACAACAATAATTTGGTTTCAACTCACTCACGAGGTCTAATTTATAATATTGTACTTTGCAATAAAACTGTTACAAGTTCAGTTATCATTTCTACCTGTTGGTTTAACGTTAGGCCCTGTAAATAACCAACAGCATTTTCAAATCTGGAGGTTAAAGACAAACATTTGCTATTTATTTGCTACACAGTGTGCTAAGTATAGTTTCCTAAGTATAGTTTTACAAGTCCTAACTAAAAGTGTGTCATGCATAGAATTTGAGGCAGTAACTAAAGAGCTAATGGTTCATCCATGAAAGTTAGAATTAAAATATTCTGAAACCCAAAACCTTTTTGGTGATTAAAAAATAAAATCCCATTGTTTTTGCCTGTACATATAATTTAAAGTCATTTTATTTTTTAAACAACTGAGTCAATATATATATTTTTTACTATTTGTTTCTATGCTCTAAACCATGTGATGACATGGGGGGGGGGAATAAATAAATGTTTTTTCTGGGTCTAGGAGGGTATAGCGTGTACTGACAGACATTTAGTGTGTATGTTTATGTAACCCTTCTATTATGTTTTGAGTCAATTTGACCCCAGGCTGTTTTAGCTTTATAAAACATTATCCTGTGGTCTTTTGATTTCAAATGCAATTCAATTGCAATTTCAGGGGCACTTCTAAAATATTTTGGAGCATCCTCTGCCACTGGTCAGGATGAGCCAACCACCTCCCCCGCTACACAGGCCTCTTCCAGAATGGTCTCAACCCTTCAGGATGAGCCAACCCCCTCCTCCGCTACACGTTGGTCTCCACAAATATCTGATATTGAGAATGAAGACCTCTTTGCCTCTACTTCTCCCCAGCATGAGCTTTCGTGTGTGTGTGTGTGTGTGTGTGTGTGTGTGTGTGTGTGTGTGAGTGTTGGGGGGGGGGGCGCTCAAAAGGGGTCTCGCCCAGGGTGTATTTCAATGTAGAACCGCCACTGGTGACAAGCTACTATAATACTTCACCATTAGCCTGCTAAATTATTGCTTTGTAACACTATATAGAGTGCTGTATAATTAGTGTAAAAAACCTGTACAAGAAAGTGAAAGGATAGTAGATTGTAATTCAGAGTTCTGGAGACTTACACTTGAGCATTATTCTGCATTTTGGAGTTGATTAATATCTAGACTATACTGTATGTAAAAAAGGTAGCACTGATATTAATTTTTCTTATACTTATATACTTTTTCTTATACTTATTAAGTAATAGAGCTTACAATTTAAAAAATGCTTAGTTATAAATAAACTTTTTTTGAGTAGGTAACACTAGACGCATGGCAATATTAGCCCTGAGAAAAGATCCCTATTGCATTCTGTTGAAGTTGGAGGCATGTTACAAAGTCAATTGAATAAGCAAACAGTTATCTGTGAAAAAAATACTCCACACAGCAGTGGAAAATCACATCTTTTTATGCTGAACTTATAAACACTCTCTAATTTTGGTTTGTTTGGAGCCACAGTGTCTTTAGGAAAAGGCTTCTCTGTCCGTTTCATATGATTAACTGTCCTCTGCGAGCCCTACATGTTGTTCCTTTCTGTTTTTCACTGCCGTGTGCACGCATAACTAATATCCACATATACACTCATCCCCATGAGCCCACCAGCAGTCCTCCTGGGTGGTCTGACACAAGCCGTCATGTGCACACAGCCAGTGGGCATCAGTTTAGTAGAACGACTGACAGTTACTCCCAATACCACACACAGCAGGAGAGGCAAGGCTTCCTACATTGTGATT
>JALDNG010003797.1:0-23626 GCA_024349245.1 Neodontobutis hainanensis
AACCATGATTGAAGGAAAGGTGCCTCCTCCAGCTTTTTAAGCTGTGCTTAATGGAGAAGGTACCACTGCTGAAGGATGATATCGGTGCTCCTGCACCCTTGGAAGGCAACAACGTATGATAGGGTCAACGTGATACACACTACACATATGAATGTATAGGTTTTTACCTTTGTGCCTTTTCTATTAAAGATTTTCAGGGACTCTGGGAAGATTTAGAAATTTTTGATTTTACATTACACATATAGCACTGTTATATTATTTTCCACACTGTATTTACACCACACATGACCATCTACTGGAGATATGGCGACCTGGAGGGGGCAGGTCCACGTGACTGCCAGAAGGAGATGGTTATATGAATATAGTCTTAGACACCTACACTCACGGAATGATTTAGTTGTTTAGATTTTGGTTTTGAGATGGTAATTCAACCATTTACCCATTTAACATGCTTCTTAGAAAAGGTATACAGCAGGGATCGCAACCTTTACCTCTAAAAGAGCCATTTGAACACATTTGCTACAGTAAAAAAAACACTGGGATCCACAAAACCCTTTTGACATTTAAAATGAAATAACACTGCGTATGACACTGCACATTTTTATTTTTTGTCGTTATGCTATGTATAAACAAAGTATGATATGTTGCATTTGTGAAATCAATAAACGACTGCAGAGAAAACTAAACTACATTTCTGAATGTAACAAAAACATTTTGAACTCCGAAAAAACGTTCGGTTGAAGGATACTTTTAAGTCCCACCCTGCCTAAAGTCCTCCACATCTCCAGCCTCAACGACTACAAACCAGTGGCGCTGACCCCAGTCGTGATGAAGTGCTTTGAAAAAAGCCTGCCCTCAAGACTCAATCTGGTGTGGGTCGAACCAGCAAACTGGGCGAACCGATCTACAGAGGACACCATAGCAACAGCGCTACATGCTATTACAGCTTGGCTTTCAACACCATTCTCCCACACAAGCTGGTGGCCAAGCTGAAGGACTTGGGGCTCTCCCATTCAACCTGCATGTGGATCAGCAGCTTCCTCTCTAGTCACAGACAGAGAGTCAGAGTAGGCCAACACACATCCACGGCCCTAAGCCTCAGCACCGGTTCCCCCAGGGCCGTGTGCTGAGTCCGCTGCTCTACTCTTTCTACACACACGACTGCACCCCTGTCCATCACTGCAACACTATACTAAAGTTTGCAGACGACAATTAAGTGGTGGGGCTCATCTCTGAAGGAAACAAGAGGAAAAAGACAGATGTTCCACCATTACTTATCAGCAGGGACTGTGTGGATAGGGTGGCAGACTTCCGCTTCCTGGGAGTGCACATTTAGGAGAGCCTGTCCTGGAGCGCAAACACCTTTGAGCTGCTGAAAAAGGCCCAGCATAGACTATACTTCCTGAGGTTAATCAGGAAGAATAACATCACACAAAGACTGTTGGTGTCCTTCTACCAAGCCACCATAGAAAGTATTCTAACATACTGCATATGTATTTGGTTCACCAGCTGCACAGTGGCTCAGAGGAAAGCTCTGCAAGGGGTCATCAACACCGCTCAGAAGATTGTTGGGTGCGCTCTCATCACGCTGGAAAATCTAAACAGCTCCCGTTGCCTCAGAAGAGCACAGAGCATTACAAAGGACACTTCACACCCTGGCCACTCCCTATTTGAACTGTTGCCTTCAGGGAGACGGTACAGATTATATAAACCCAGGACAAATAGACTCAAGCACAGTTTCTACCCAACTGTAATAAGCTCTAAACACTACATAAAAATAATGATAAATGCAAAGTCTGGACCAATGTTTTGTTTGATGTATGTGTGGGTTTTTAGGTGTTTTTATTCTTAATTATTATTGTTTTAGTGTTTTTCTACAATCGACTATTAGTATTATTTTAACTACGTATGAGTATGCACTGACTGGAGAGCACTTTTTAATTTTCGTTGTACATATGACAATGACATTAAAGATTTATCTATATTTTATCTAAAGGAGCAGACGAAGGATAGGAGCAGCAGAGCCAGATCAGATGTCCGGGGCCAGAAAAGCGAGGGCAAAAGAAGAGAGGGATTTTCTGGCCGGCAGGCAGTTTTTATCAAATGAAATGCTTTAGCTAAAGTTTAAAACTAAGATAAACATTCCTTTCGTTTGAACATATTTTTTTTCAGCAGTTTCTAATCACATAAGCATTTATAAACACACATCACATTTGTATCATAAAATCAGAATGAAGGAATGCATATGTAAGTATAATGTGAAACAAACATTTATTAATATTTCATTGTAAAAATAAAAAATAGAAAAACAAGGATGAGAGAAGTAATTTTGTCTTGTTCAGAACTCAGCATCCTGTGAGGACATTGTGAACATTAACCCATTTAACAGAATATAACTTAACACATTTTGTTTTAATGGAATAAACACGAAAATGCTCTTTTTTTAGAGTCAGAGTCATTTGTCCATTCAGCCACAAGAGGGCGGCATTGGATCATTCTCTAAGATTATGTTCAAAGACATTCCAGAGTCCCTCAGGTTGATAAAAATGATGTCTTCGACAGTTTAATGGCTTTCTTGACAGTGGCGCCTAGTGGTCTGTCCTGGCCATGAGTCCTTTGACCTTGTGCCTGCTACAAATTACCTTTGGTGAAAGCCAAACGGTGTTAATCAAGTCGCCTCCCTTGTTTCCTGACTTTTTTGAGTCTCAGAGACAGCTTGTTTCTGAAACATCTGGAAAAGTTTAGATCCATTGAAAAGTTAATTGGTGTGTGGAATTATGACAGTCCTGGTTGCTACAATGGTGAGTAGCAAGATGCAATGCAGAGAAAAGGAATCTGAACACAGTGATGGTTTGAATTGTGGAATGCACAACAGCTAAACATCCCGAAAAACATCAAAACATCCCGCCCTCCCCCACATACTGTTGTTGTGTGGTAAATGGAAGCTTACTGTAAAGCGCTTTGAGTGCCAACTACAGTAGGTGGAAAAGCGCTATATAAAAAAAAAAAAAATAGTTATTTTTGTTTAATACTAAATATTCATACAAAGCGAAAATGCAGGTTACTGAAACCTAAATCAGAACACAGGGTAACAAGGGTAAATCAGTTACAGATAGAAAGGATGTGTGGTAATAATTATGATATTTCTAAAAAAAAGATTGGCAGTGATACACTACCTTACGGGAGTAAGAACAAGACATAAAGACAAAATGGCTGTCCTTGCGACTAAATGCCGACATAACACTTAATAGCATATTTCCCAAGAAATGAGTGATATACATGTACCACATTGCGGCATAACAAAGTCACTGCCTCACATCTACTCCATTAATTGATGGCGTCTTGCCATCTGCCTTGCCAAATTACAAATTGTACTAACCACTCTAAGCACACCACAATGAACACAATGAACACAATGAACAGTCATGTCAAAAACAGGTATGTGGTATAAGACACTGTCAGTGTGCCCCAGTGGTCATCTTTTCCTGTAATAACAGAAAACATTCTCACAGTCAGCTGTCCATAAAAATGGGTGGCAGGTGTTCGTTTTCATATATTTTTTTTCTTCCTCCTAGGGTTACCAGAGGTGAGGCAGTATAACGGCGCTGCAAGGGCGGCAAAGTCTTTAACAAAGCTCCTATAATACCCCACAAAACCTAGAAACTGGAGTACTTCTTTACAATTTGTGGGCCACGGCCAGTCTTTTACTTTGTTTATTTTGTCGGCGTCAGGACACAATGGGCACCAAATACTGCACCTCTTTTCTTAAAAGCTGACACTTAAAGGGCTTGAGCTTCAAACCGTCTGAGGCGATCAAACACAAGCTGAAGTTGTGCAAATGTTCGTCAAAGGTTTTTGAAAAGATGATCAGGTCATCCAGATAGATAAAAAAGTTACTGCTATTTCTATCTGCCAGTAGCCGGACATGAGATCAAGTGGAAAAGTACTTTGCCTGACCTAGAGCCTCTAACGCCTCTTCTATCTTAAGCAGATGAAACGCATCTTGTGTACTACATTTACATTTAGTCATTTAGCGACGCTTTTATCCAAAGCCACTTACATGAAGCTTCCATTCACTAGTGTTACATTTGACATTTTTAGTTCACACTTTCATTCAAAGAGACTTGCATTAAGGTTCCAATCACCAGTGTTACAGCTGGAACAACACTGGGGTCAAGGGGGGTTAAGTGTCTTGCCTAAGGACATAACGCAAATATGAACTGTAGGGAGAGCGGGAATCGAACCGCCTACCTTCTGGTTGAAGGACGACCACTCTTCCACTGAGCCACTGCACTGGTGAAGCATTCATTTATTCATTCATTTTCTACCGCTTTGTCCCGTTAGGGGTCACGGGTGACTGGAGCCTATCCCAGCAGCTTTGGGCCTGAGGCGGGGTACACCCTGGACTGTGGCCAGTTAGTCGCAGGGCTGACATATAGAGACAAACATTGACAGACAACCATTCACTCTCACATTCATTCACTAGGGACACTTTAGAGTTGCCAATTAACCTATACATACATGTCTTTGGACGGTGGGAGGAAGTCGGAGTACCCGGAGAGAACCCACGGTAACACGTGGAGGACATGCAGACTCCTCACAGAAAGACCGGAGTCAGCCAAGAATGGTTGAGTCGGCTGGGTTTTGAACTCACGACCTTCTTGCTGTAAGGCAGGAGTGCTAACCCCACTGGTGAAGCATAGGCGCTTTAAATAGGTTGGATGACTCCAGTGGCCTCCATCTCAGTTAGCAGTCTTCTCACACCCTGCCATTGAGAGGGGGGAATCTTATAATATGGCAGTCGAAATGGCTTTGCGTCACCGAGTGGGATTTCATGATGCACTGTCTTAGTGTGGCCGTAGTCCACTGACTGTTGTAAAACACACTTCGATTTCTCTCTATTAGGCTTTTTAGAAGAGAGCGCTGGTTCTTGTTCTCCAAAATTGCACATTGTCTGCTATAACCTGGTTAAGGCTTGAGCACGTTTTTTCACTACCCACCAGTGGGATATGAACTGGGATATGAACCACATTTATTACAAGAAAGGCATGGGCTAGGAGGGCATGTGGACATGTTCATCACTCGAATGGGGATACACCTTTTTAACATTAGCCAAGGTTTTGGCTACCAGGAGGCGTGGGTTTCGAGGATAGCTGTGTAAGTCTGCTTTTGAGGACCGACTTTTATTTTGCATTTTAAATCCATCACATTTATTTACATTTACATTTATTCATTTAATAGACACTTTTATCCAAAGCGACTTACATTTTTCTACAGTAATTACCAGACACTGGAGGCAGGGTAGGTTAAGTGTCTTGCCCAAGCCCAAGGACACAGTATGAACTGTGGGGAGAGTGGGAATCGAACTGCCTTCCTTCCGGTTGAAGGGCGACTGCTCTACCCACTGAGCTACTGCCGCACGAATTTGCGGCACTGTGGGGCCCACCAGGTCATTGGTTTTCTCCTCCTCCATACTCTCGACCTCCAGCAAGGCTGTATACCACTCTGGGTGCTTTTCTTTCACTTCACAGAGGAACTGGTGCCCATATATGTCTTTAAGGTGGCCTCTAGAAGCTCAGAAGACATTAGTTCCAACAAGCTGGAAGACTGATGAGTGATTGAGTCTGGCACAACAAATGTGGGCACAGCTTTAAACTCCTTTCCCAACATTTTTTGTTTTATATTAATAAAATCATTGTAAGAAACATCTTGGCCAGCTGCACCTTTTATTGGCACCGTGGATGGCTGTGGATTTTGCTCCTGAGGTCCGAGTGACTACACCAAAGACTGTGTGTAATAGTAGTTACTTGTAAGCCTGAATCAATGAGAGCTGTGCATTTTAAGCTGTTAAACTCCACTTCACCTTAATTTCTGGGTCCTACTAAAGGAGTTTTCTCATCATTTTTTACTATCTTTTCCTTTGAGGGTGGGGACATGCTTGCCCATTGGTGCCCCTGCTGTCATGGACTTTACTCGCTTAAATGCTGGGTCAAGTGAGGAGCTGTTATGCCGGGCCTGGTTAGCGGCTTGATGTCAGTGAGGTACGACGAGCAATGATTGACTGGACTCAATGAGTTGGCATAGTCCACTGTTTTTATTTTTATTTTCCTTTCTTTTTCAATAAATATACAAAAAGTGCTAGGTGCAAAAGTGCAAAAATGCAATGGAGTCAGGAGGAGCTCAATCCTCTCCAGCAGCAGGGACAATCGGACAAAGAAGAATGATTTCAGGCGCCTTAAATACCTCCTCACTAACTGGGTAAAATCAAACCAACCCCACAGGTAAATTCATTAATATAAGCTTTTCCTAAAACCATGTCAATACCCTCCAAACAAATAAACCACTGGAAGGTAGGCGGTTCGATTCCCACTCTCCCCACAGTTCAGACTGTTGTTGTGTCCTTGGGCAAGACACTTAACCCACCTTGCCTCCAGTGACTGTAACACTGGTAATTACTGTAAAACAATGTAAGTTGCTTTGGATAAAAGCGTCAGCTAAATGAATAAAATGAAAAAAAAATGAATAAAAGCAAACGCCTAGTCTTCTTTAAAAACCATAAACCATAAATCCTGCCGTGGTCTGGCCCGGGAGCCTTTTTAAAGTTGGTTGTTCCCCCGGGGACACTTTTAGCCAGACACCTGGACACAAAGAACAGAGAGGTGAGTAACACTAACACACAGCACCACACTTTACACCAAACACACAAGTACACATATTACAAATTTCTCAATGAGTTCTAATTGTTTGTTTCACCCTGCAGACCGGCAGCCATCATCTAAAGCGCAGATCTGCAGGTGGAACTACAAAACAACCAATAAATTATTTCTTAAAACGCATTGTGTGCAATGTCATTCTTTGTGCAAATTCACATTTGTTTAAAGTGCTGCATGCTCCAGTACATTTCTGTAACGGACTGTCTGTTCGTTACAGGAGCGTAAGTGGTACTAGCGGGCTGAGACTGTTGGGACCAGGCAGAGCTGTTGTTTGGGAGGACTGCTCTACAGAAACGGGCAATGTGTTTCTGTTTCCCACACCTATGACATGTGACACTCTGAGTCTTATTTATTGGAGCTGGTTCCGCAGTTTGTGGAGAGGGGGCCATTTTGGACGCCAGGTGAGCTAATTTAATCATCTGCTCTTCCTGGTTAACAGCCATTTGTCTTAGCATTTCTGTCAGCTCTGAAAAATCTGTGTGCTTTTTTTTTCTCTATTTGTGGTAGGGTTCTGCGGGTGTGACATGAATATGTGCGTATGACTTTCTCTGTCTATTTTGTGACTGGAACCTCTTACCCTCTCTTGCCAGGTCACAAAGCTCAACTTGCAGCTCCCGGAAATTTAGAAGTCTGGGTTTAATTGGGGCAATTCTAGTGTACACATACTCAGCTCCTTGAGCTTACCACCTCATCCGGGAAGGGACAGCCACCTCATTGGCTCTCTTCTACCCCCTGCAATGTGGCTTCAAGTGCTACAGCATACGAGCAGGCTGACTCACTCGGCTTTTGGCTGCGCTCATAAAAGTCTGCTAGTGGGTCTGAAAAGGCATGCATATCACTATATTCGGCTCTGAGTTCCTCAAATGCTTTCTTAGTAATTTGTTCGTATGGGGGTAAGTTCAAAACTAGCTTTCTTGCCTCACCACCCAGGTGTCATACAACAGTAGAAAAGTGGAGGTGTATCGGGAGCTCAATAGCATCGAGAAGGTACTGCATGTCTCTAACCCAATCATCCACCAGCGTCTTACTTTATCCATTACCAGTAAAGTCTTGGACACCTTTTACCTGGTGTGTTTGCATGAACCCTCCACAGACAGCTTGGGAAGCAGGGGGCCTATAAATTGAGATTTGAGATCGAAATTTATTTAATAAGATTGACTTGGCAGGAGAAAACATTACATGCCAATCCTGAAATGTGTCAATCAAGCAGCCATTTTCCCGGCGCTATGGTTTTCAGGAAAATAAAATAGATGATTTTACAGACATAACATACATAGTCGCAACTACAGTTGCCGTTACAACAAAAACATAAACAGACATCAGACAACAATGGGATAACGGCACACGTGGTCACGTGAGGTGATTTTTCAGTGGCATTTTTACGGGGGTGGAGGGTACAGGGTCAGACGGATGTCAAAACCGCAGACCGTTGATAAGGCTGATGTTAAAGGATGGGAAGTCGAGGCCTCTGCAGTGCGTTAGAGCAGCTCAGTGTCCTTGTCCTTGAAGGGAGTACGGTAAGTCTCAAGAGGATAAGATAAGACCCAGCTGCCGGATAGGCTTCTAATAGAGGGGGGGTTGGAAGCAGACAGAAATTTGTAATTTATATATTTTGATCTAAGGTAATCTATTCGGATCATAATCAATCAGTTCTGGTTCTCAGCGTCAGGTGCGTGCGTACATTTTGTGGAGTAAACTTGATGTTCCTATCCATGCTCAGCCCGTGATACCACGTTGCAGCTCACCGGTCTGTTTCTAGATGTTATCCACTCTTCTCTGCATGAAACCCCTTCACATCCATTAAGCCGTGCTCCAGGTGTTAAAGTCTTTATGTCCACAGTCTGTGCTGAAGATGTTAAGTCAGCTCCTCAGATTGTGCATCTATTTGATGAAATTATTTAGACTGTCACTCACGTCACAAAAGCACTTTTTAATTTCAGCAGACAGCAGCTGGGTAGATTTAAAGGCAGCTGTCTTACATATTTTCCGATAGTTTAAGTCATTCCCCAGACCAATGAGCAGGAATCCCACTATCATAAATCCAAAATTCCACAATGGGTTCCCCGAAGCACCCTTTTTGTGAAAAATGGGTCAATAGCGCTCAGAGACCAGGTAATGAGATACATATCGGTTCTTAGGAGTCCAGCAAGCAGTAGAGTAAAAGAAATAAGAGAAAGATTAGTATGACGAGATGAGGTGAGACAGAGAAGCATACACTGATAAGCAGAGAGCAGGGAGAAGAGGGAGAGATGTCTGCCTTGTCCGAGGACAGAAAGTGAAGGGCCTCCTGGTGTTTGAACACTTGCAGTGGGGTTATTTGAAAATAGTATTGGGATAGAGTGTGGGAAACCAGATGAGGATTTCCACACATGAAGGCGTGGCTGCTTGGTTTGGACTGGGTTTCAGGGACTTGGCTAATGGCCTATGGTGAGCTCAGAACCATGGCGCATCATTGTGGGTTTGTGGAGAGTGGAGCTTTGAACCGGCTGTGGAGCAGGGAATGTTTAGTTGGCTGGCCTGAAATTAAAGCTGAGTGAGGATGGCAGCCTTGAGTCTTCCGGAGCATGCAGACCAGTAGAATGAGCTGAAGTTGGATTAAGTCAGCATAGGTCGCCAGCGCTAAGAATTGTATGGCCGTAGTGCTCCAAGCAGGGGCCTGTGGCTCGTTTGTTGTAGTGGGGGGCCCACTACAACAACCTGCACCCCTTGTAGCTCTGCTGTAATGTCTGTGTGTGTATTTTGCAGCATTTTGTAGTGAACAATGTGATATGTGATTGTGACTTAACGTGGCTAACAACAAATACTTCAATTAGGTTGCACCTCAGTCGTTAAAGGATATTCAACTCAGCAGTGCGGCTTTTAGGCATACAGTCCACTTGCCAACTGCAACACATTTCAACGCCTTATCCAGCAACGGTGACACCTTCGAAGTCTATCAGCCAGGGTAGGAACACCAGCTTTCTGTTTTACTCCAGTCAGGAAGAACCAGAATCTGGGTCACAGCACCAAAAAGATGTAACCCAGACTAGCCGATGGTTCTAGTCTTTCCCTGTGTTGGCCCTCTCTTCTCTACACACCCAGCTTTCAGGTCTCTCTGCATTGTGTTTCTTTGCAAAAAAAAAAGTAAGCTGGACACACTGATGGTTTGGATTGAATGCAAAACAGGCACTTTATTTTCTTGCTTGAAGTCTAGCAAGAAGCAAGAAGTAAGAGTAAGAACAAGATATAAAGGACAAACAATTAATACATCAGATTAGGTTGTCCTACTGTTCAAATACATCTCCATCCCAAAAAGAACATAGCTGTGTAATAAGGCCTGTGGAGGAGCGTGCCTCTACTATCCAACAGGTATGCTCTTTACATGCACCACGATGTGGTACTGTTGTTATGGGAATTGTACATCTCCATTAATGTTATATATTATGTTCTCACTCTTGCTCCAGTTCACATGCTTATCCACACACAAGTATGACTTAATGTCTTCAGCTATATCTCCTATTTGGAGCCAGGCTAATCCAAACAATACAAAGCATCTAATCATTGTTCAGGGACACTCTGTCCTGTACACTTAGGGACACACATCTATGACTGACACGTCAGCTCAATACACGTCCATCCACGACCCTGGAGCTGGGGGGCTGGCATAATGTAAACCTATAAAAGCTTGTTTACAACTTTAAGCAAAACCTTCCACGTACTATTGTTCATGTGTGTCCGTTTTGCTTTTCTTTGCAAAGATTAAACCTGTCTATTATTGTCAAATCATACACCGTCTCCATCGTCTGCTCATTTAATCTGTAACCAAAATTCTCTTAACAACTGTGCACTCTAACCTTCCCTGTCCATCATCTTCACACGATGTTGCCACGAATGAAACGCCGGGAAGCTGTGCTAGGCTCCTGCGGTCATGGAAATGGTGGCTCTGTGCAAGTTTCCTATACTGCTGCTGTCGGGTTCTTGCAGTGCAACGTGTGCTCCAAGGTCCACCAGGAGCCAGCCCGCGGGAGATGACTTTGCGGGGCTGTCGGATGGTTCCTGTGTTTTGGCGGTGCCTGGAGAGCATGCGGATTGCCCAAACACCAGAGATGGTTGAACAACAACAACAACAACAACAACAACAAACTTTATTTATAAAGCACTTTAAAACTACAAGTAGACCAAAGTGCTGTACAGAAGAAGAAAATTAAAATAAATTAAAATAATAATACACAAAATGTCAGATTCAAGTGATAAAAGCCAAGGAAAAGAGGTGGGTTTTAAAAGAGATTTAAAATGAGACATTGAAGTGGCCTGTCTAATGTGCAGTGGCAGGCCATTCCACATTTTTGGTGCTGCCACCGAAAAGCACGATCCTCTTAATTTAAGCCTTGTCTTGGGCACTTTCAGGAGCAGTTGATCAGCTGACCTAAGAGAACGGGTGGGAGTATATGGAACAAGTAGCTCAGAAATGTATGGTGGGGCAAAACCATTTAAAGATTTAAATACAAATAAAAGAATTTTAAAATGAATCCTAAACTGTACAGGCAACCAGTGTAAGGAGGCTAAGATGGGGGAAACATGCTCATATTTACGAGTTCCCGTGACCAGACGAGCTGCAGCGTTCTGAACCAGTTGCAGACGTGCAACAGAAGACCCACTGACCCCCATATACAGAGCGTTACAGTAATCCAGCCGGGTAGTAACAAAGGCATGTATTACTGTCTCAAAATGTTGCCTTTGAAGAAAAGGCTTTATTTTGGCCAATTGTCTCAATTGGAAGAAACTGGATTTAACCACAGCCCTGATCTGACTGTTGAGCTTAAGGTCAGGGTCCATTTTAACCCCTAAATTTGTAATGGTTGGCTTGATGTACTGAGCCAAAGCACCCAACTCAACAGAACGGGTCCCAGTGGTGTCACCAAAAATCATTACTTACGTTTTATTTGCATTAACACTTACAGCCATCCAGGCCTTTATATCCTCAAGACACTCCAACAGCGGTCTAACAGTGTCATTCTTTTTAAGAGGCATGTAGATCTGACTATCATCCGCATAACAGTGAAATGACATACCATGCTTCCTAATTATTGAGCCAAGTGGCAGCAAGTAGAGAGAGAAAAGCAGAGGGCCCAAAACTGACCCTGTGGGACTCCACAGGAGAGGGGTGCAGAGGAGGACTCAAAGTTCCCGTATCTAACACAGAAAGTCCTACCTTCCAAATAGGACCTGAACCATTGAAGTGCGATGCCTTTTATGCCCACCCAGCTCTCCAAACGAGAGATCAGAATTTTGTGGTCCACAGTGTCAAATGCAGCAGTTAAATCGAGAAGCACAAGAACTACGCACTCTCCAGCATCAGTAGCTAAATAAATATCATTAAAAACCTTCAGAAGAGCAGATTCTGTGCTGTGTAGAGATTTAAAACCAGATTGGAACACTTCAAGAATATTGTGGTCTGTTAAAAGCCATTAATTGGCTGCAAACAATTTTTCTAGAATTTTAGAAATAAAAGGAAGTTTTGAAATAGGCCGGAAATTTGACAAATCTGCTCGATCCAGACCTGACTTTTTGATCAGGGGATGCACTATTGCATGTTTAAAACTCTCAGGGACCACACCTGAGGATAGACTGCTGTTTACAATTTCAACAACCGTTGGCCCAAGAGTGGAAAAAACCTCCTTAAACAATCGAGCAGGGACAGCATCAAGTGAAGAACCTGAGGGCTTTAGCTTACTAACATTTTCATGTAGCACAGACAAAGTCACAGGCTCAAACTCATCAAAAACAGCAGTGCAGGGGACAGAGACTGAGGGGTCAACTGCAGAAGGTGAAATCAGAGCTCTAGTGGAAGAGACCTTATCAGTAAAAAAGCTGAGAAAGTCTTCACAGAGCGCCGGGGAGGCATCAACACAGACAGTTTGCGGAACATTAAGAACTGAATCTATTGTTTTAAATAAAACTAAAGCTAAGCATGCCCAATGGTAACGACCAATGTAAACGGCTAAATCCTGGAATCGCTAAGAACCAGAAGTGGGAGGTAACAGTATGTGTTGTGAATTCTCCCCCTTTAGTGCAGTGGTTAAGTATGTGTCTGACGTTTCTATTACAGTGTGCGCAAATAGCGTAGCGCCGCGTTCCCAGTGCATATGTAAGTAGAGTAACAGGATATTCCCTAAGTGACTTTAGCAGAACCGTGCTCAACTCATGCCGTGTTATGTGCAAGAAAGTTTATAACACAGTAAGTTATGTCCATGTTTGTTAGTAATAACGTAGATGGTTAATGGTAAATACCATATGTATAACTCCTGATGTTGTTGTGAAAGTAGGCGGGTATTCATCGATATTTGGCGCGCTTGTACTACGTATATTGGTGCGCTGTCCCGCACACCGCTGTTCGAAATGACAATGTTTATTACCTTTGTGTGTAACTGGCTGCTTGTATTAAGAATACAGTCCGATGACTTTATTTAGGTAATATAATGCACATTCGTTGAATCCTCATTGCATTATGCAGCCTTTGTTGTTATTATAACAGTCTGATTATTGCTACTTTATATTGAGAATCTTGGTTCATATTTCATATCTTTGCACAGTTAAAGGATATCTATTGTTGATTGTAATTTGTTGCTAAGTGTTTCTGGTATTTGTTTATTGCAGAAACTACCTCAAGTACACTCCGAGGTGTATAAGGTCACTTGTAAAATAAACGGCTAAATCAGTCTGATGACTCCGACTCCCTAACCAGAGTTCTGCAGCGGTCAAACCCATAAAGACCGGCATTCAGGGGTGCAATCCCCAACAAATGGTCCTTCGAGCCGGATTTTTGCCTACTGCAGTGATGTCATCGGAAGAGCAAGCGGCCTCTCTCCTTCGTCCTGACACTTCAGACAGGCCCTCAAGGGCTCATCGCACACCCAAGTATCTGGAGGAGTATCTCCTTGACTACAGCCAACACCGACCGACACTTCCCTCCCAGCCTACAGCAGAGGTGCTAGAGGAGCAGCAAAGCGTCGCAGCCGCAGTGGGCATGACAAGTCAGTTACAATCAGCCTCCAACCAGAGTGAGCACCTATCCACAGGCTCTACAGACTTATTGAGTATGAGTTCATTGAAGCAATTACTGAAGTCTATGTCTGCGAAGGAGAGAGACGAAGCTGCTGATATGAAGGCACTTCAAAGCAAACTCAAACAATATGAGAAACGACAGCGCCGACGTCAGGAGCTGATGGAACATATTACCTCATTCATGGGGGAGGAAGGAGTTGAAGAAGAAGCACCAAATGTAGAGACTGCCGCGTTATCGTCAAGATTAACTCCAGAACACTCACCACCCCATTCATCACGTCACTCTTCCTGTTCATCCCCAGCACTGGACATTGAGTTACATTCCAAAGAACAAGGTATTAAGCCTATAACATCAGGAAATGTAAGTGTCACACAAATGAATGTAAGCACACCTGTTGCAGAGGCGGAGCATTATAACCTTGGATTCGTACCAATACAGCCAGGCACTTCACTCCCTTTGTACTCACCAGTTACGTCTGGTTCAGTACCTGTTGTCGTGCCTCAACACCAACATGCTACACGGACAGAGACTGTCTCACTACTGCGGAATAATCAGTTTTCCCCTTGTGACTATACTGGAAATGCCTTACAGCCTCAGATGCAGCCACAGCTAGTAGCTCCCATTCCAACCTACCAACAACCTAGTGTGCCTCACCTCTATAAAACGGTGGCTTCTTCCTCACAACGAGCGGACGTTGCTCCACCTGCATCAGGTTTTGCAGTTCCTCACTATAATTCAATGCCACCAGTAGCCTCGATGCATCAAACTCAGCACAGTGCTTCAGTTCCTGCCCTGAACATTCCGGCTTATGCAGGCCCTTTTATACCGACATTGAAACACCCAGAATACTTGATCCCTCAACGGCCTATGCATGCTGTTCCTCAGCCAAAAATTCCAGACTTTGTAAATGACAATGAGAGGGAATTCGCTAACCTGAAGCTAGCTCTTGATAACCTCCTTGAACCTCATGCAGGGCTGGATGAGAGATATAAATACCACATCTTGTTAGAACACCTTAAACTATCTGAAGCTCAAATGATTGGACAGTCTTGCCGTCATCATCCATACCCCTATTCTGCGGCAATGCAAGCTCTTCAGTTTCAGTATGGCCAACCTCATCAGCTGGCTCAGAGTGAGATAGCAGCGATCCTAACAGCACCAGAGGTGAAGCCCAATGATGCTCGCAGCTTTCAGAGTTTCGCCACGTGTCCATCTCTCAAGGCTGATTTATGCTTCTGCGTAGGGTGCGTCGAAGCTACGGCGTAGCATACGCAGTGACGCGTGTACCCTACGCCGCACCTACGCCGTAGCCTGACGCGCACCTCCTCAAAATGTAACTACGCGCGTCGCGGCAGCGCGGACCGTAGATCTGTGATTGGTCGGCTTGGATAGTATCACGCTTCCTCCTACGCATTTCCGCAATGGTCTTCTGCTCTCTGGACCGCCCGCCATTTTAAATTCGAAATTCAGTGAAGAGCCAACATGGAAATGGACTAAGTTACCGAGCGATTAATTGAAGAAGTGAGGAAATACAGCCTTCTCCAACGTGGGTTTAGATGTAGCGGAGTGCACGAAGAGATGGAAGAACTCTCGAGACAAGTGCGCTCGTCTCCGTAAAAAAACTTGCCTCAAGGAGCGGGGATCCAGGAGGAAAAACAATCCCAGCGTTTTATATATTCCTATCTTGGCTGGCACCTCATGTCAAACATCGGCTTACGGAGTCAAACTTTGACGATAAGGTAAATAATGCACGTCCTTTTATGAACCTCTATTGTGTTTCGGTTAGCTGACTTAACTAGCAATGCTACCACATGGGTATTTTTTTTGCAAAAATAATATACCTGTGAGTCCAAAAGCATGTGTAATAGGTTGTAATTATATGTAATGGGTTGTATTTATGAAATATATTAGATTGTAATTTTATTTGGCTTACAGAAAATACAAATGCAACAATTTAGCATTTGCAATGTATGAATATGCTGTTATTATAGCTCTATCTATCTATGATTTAACAATGAATGCATCATCTTTTATGTATAACTTATACTATTTGCTATTTTTTTCATATTCACAGGATGGGACTGATACCAGCTCAAACTCCACTGGTTTATCGGATGTGAGACCTCCAGCCATCAGCGATGATGACCGATTACCAAGTGGTAGAGTAGAGCCCCCATCACCAGTCATCTCTTCTGTCCCCGCAGCCATCTCTTCTGTCCCAGCAGTCATCTCTTCTGTCCCCGCAGCCATCTCTTCTGTCCCCGCAGCCATCTCTTCTGTCCCCGCAGCCATCTCTTCTGTCCCCGCAGCCATCTCTTCTGTCCCCGTAGCCATCTCTTCTGTCCCGCAGCCATCTCTTCTGTCCCCCAGTCCAAGAATGGCACAAAAAAGAAAGAGAAAAGAAAAAGATGACTGGGTCCAAGTGCAGGTTGCTCGGTTGGAGGAACGGCGGGTGGAGCTCAACAGAGACTGTGTCAAGGCAATGATGAGAGCGACAGGTTTGGACAAACTGTTGCAGATCTGCTGCGGAGGACCACAGAGTGCAGGCAATGCATATGGAAATGCACTGTATCTGCAGTTTGCACTTTAGATTTTTTAGTTATTTTTTTGTATATAGTTTGCACTTCAGCTTTTTTATTTATTGTCTGTTCACACCAGTTCATGCAGGTTATACTGTAGTTTGAATCATTTGTGAAGTTTCTCTTTTACATCTATTTTTGATAATAATTGTAGATCATTGCACATTAATACATTGCACTGTCATGCCCATATTTGTATATGGTTTACACTTTTTATTAAAAAAAAAATACTGCTGTTTCAAAAAATGTGTGAAGGTTATTGTAAATAAACATTAACTAATAGTTGCACATGTGTCTGTGTTTGCTCTTTTGCATCTGTTTTTAATTTACAATTTAAGACCATTGCACCTGTTTTTTTTACTATCTTTTGCATCAAACAATTTGTGTATATAGTTTGAACCAATTATGTTTGTTCCTGCTGTATGTATATTTTATGGTTAAGGTTACAGTACATTAAGATCTTAAAGTTAATTTATTTGTATAGTTTGCTCTTTTGCATCTATTTAATGTAAACAATTATAGACCATTGCACCTTTACCTGGTGCATTATCTTATACATAGTTCCACCATTTGTGTGTATAGTACAAACTTAAAAAAATAAAATATCCTCATGTCATTTATTGGTGCATTATATTTTACACCAATACAAGTTACACACCAGGTTGACCACGACACACAATGTTGTTTTGCCTTGGCACAATTCCGTGGGGTGAAAAAATATATAAAAAAAAACAATTCCGTGGGGTGACTGAAATGTCGTTTCAAACACAGTGGAACCCGCTCGCGTCAACTAGCGCGGGCGGTGTACTGCAGAGCAAAACAGACATACGCAGAAGTATAAATGCTCACGACGGCGTCACCTACGTGCGTAGCCTACGGCGTACACTACGGCGCGTACCCCTACGCAGAAGCATAAATCAGCCTTCAGTGAGCATGCTGTTATCTTTGGAGGGCCCAAGAGGGATGGAGTTGAATTGCTGTTCTCATGTGGATAGGTTGCTCAGTAAGTTACCCAAGTACTTGCGAGATGGATTTATAGAGTTTCTCCAGCAACAAGGGAAGCTTAGCACCCCATATATCAACCCATATAACTTACAAGATTTTGCAGGGTGGCTCCAAGTCAAGGCTCAGCAACAGAGAATATCTTGTAGGTTAGTGCAACGCTACCAGTATGAAAGAGCTCCCAGCAGCGTGAAGGAGAAGGGTACAGTCAAACCTAGAAACCAAAGCACAGTCTTATATCATGGAGAGGCACCCACAGAGACTAACGCATCTTCCAGTCCTAAGGTGTTTCAGAGGAAGACCCCCCTCAAAGTCAACTGCCTTTTCTGTGACAGTAAAGATCACTTCATCACTCGATGCAGCAGTATCAAAGAGCAGTCAGTTGCTGATATTTGTAAGTGGATTTCAGAAGGGAAGCGCTGCTGGAAGTGCGCCCGTTCCCATGCACCCGAAACCTGTAATCTAAAGAAACCCTGCAGTGACTGTGGTGGTATTCATCTTCAAGTGCTTCATGGTGCGGCCCAAAGTTATGCAACCCGCATGTCGTCAGCTACCTCTGAAAGTCGTATCTACCTCTTACCATCCATTGCATCAGGCAGAGTCCTTCTGAAAGTGGTACCGGTGCTGCTACACAATAAATCAGAGACAATAGAGACTTATGCTATATTGGATGATGGAGCACAGCGTACCATGATTCTACCCACGGCTGTTCAGCAGCTTCAACTGAAAGGTGAACCCGAGACTCTGGCCCTTCGCACAGTCCGACCGATACAACACATCTTAGTGGCTCAAAAGTCACATTTGAGATTTCCCCAAGCGGTAACCCAAAGAAACGTTATCAGGTGTCAGGTGCATTCACCGCTTCGGGCCTTGATCTGGTGGAACAAACGTACCCAGTTCAGTCTCTACAGAGACGGTACGCACATTTAAGGACTTCCTTTACAGCCATTTCACAAGGTGGCCACTGGTGCTCATAGGTTCAGATCAAGTTCATCTCATTACAGCAAAAGCGCCTATTCGTCAAGGCACCAGAGGGGGACCCGTGGCAATTTGTACAGCTCTTGGCTGGGCACTCCAAGGGGCAGAAATGAGTACTACAAGCCAAGCACCAGAGCAACAGTGTTTATTTCTCTCCACGGCTCAGCCAGATGATCTTCTCTACAGAAATGTGGAAAGGTTATGGCAACTAGATGTGCTGCCCTTTCGCCATGAGAAATTGGTTGTCCGGTCGAGGCAGGACAAAATTGCGATGCATCTGCTTGAGTCTCAAACACAGAAGGTTAATGTCGAGGGAGTTCAACGTTACGCCACTCCTCTCCTGTGGAATACAGGTACGCCTAAACTTAAGAGCTCCATGCAATCAGTCCTTGCAAATCTAAGGAGCACTGAAAGGAGGCTCCAAAAGGACCCGGAAAAGGCTGTAATCTATTCAGGAGAGATGGCCAAACTTATTGAGGCAGGCTATGTGATTAAACTCGATCAAGTGGACACAACACAAACAGAGGACGAATGGTACCTGCCTCATCATCTGGTGAGCCATAACAATAAGTCACGATTGGTTTTCAACTGTTCTTTCAGATACCATGGCCTGTCATTGAACGATCAACTCCTCGCAGGTCCAACACTTGGACCATCACTGTTAGGTGCTCCTGAGATTCAGACAGCATCCTGTGGCCGTCAGCGCCGATATTAAGGGCATGTTTCATCAGGTCCGTCTATTACCAAAGGACCGGCCCTTTCTTCATTTTGTTTGGAGAGATCTGCAAAGTGGAAAAACCCCAGACATCTACGAGTGGCAGGTGCTGCCATTCGGCACAACAAGCAGTCCATGCTGCGCCATCTTTGCTCTGCAACACCATGCTGACAATTCTGAAACCAAATATCCAGGACTGCAACAGATTGTACACCAAAGCTTCTATGTGGACAATTGCCTGACAAGCTTCCCTACTGTACATGCAGCCAAGCAAACTGTGACTCAGTTACGCATCATGTTAGCAGAAGGAGGGTTCGACCTCAGACAGTGGGCTAGCAGTCATCCAGCAGTAGTAGCTCATCTTCCTATGGAAGCTCGGTCCTTAGCTGCAGAGCAGTGGTTAGTTCAAACCCGCATTGACCTCACAGAGCCCACATTAGGCCTCAGGTGGAATTGTGCAGCAGATACCCTTGGTTATCACTATCGGCCCATTGAACATCCAGCACTGACTATGAGAGCTGCCTACCAGGTGTTAGCATCCCAATATGATCCCCTGGGGTTTATACTACCATTCACCACCAGAGCAAAGGTTATGATCCAACAGCTATGGGCGAAAAAGAGAGACTGGGATGACCCAGATCTACCACCAAACATTCAGGCTGCCTGGATCAGTTGGGAAAGCGAGCTCAAACATCTCAGTTCGGTGGCCATCCTCGCTGTTATACACCAGTTTCGCACCTGCCGCAGAACGGCATAGTTCTCTACATGTGTTCTGCGACTCCTCTGAAAGAGCATATGGGGCAGTGGCCTATTTGGCTGTTCAGATCGGCAGTGAAGTTCATGTTTCTTTCATCATGGCCAGATCCCGAGTTGCTCCTAAGAGGCAGCAGTCCATGCCTCGCCTGGAGCTTTGCGCTGCTTTAGCTGGAGCGCAGCTAGCGAAACTGGTGAGTGAGGAGCTGACACTCTCTATCCAACAGACAGTGCTGTGGACAGACTCCATGACTGTGCTAGAGTGGATTCAGTCAGATTCCTGCCGATACAAGGTGTTCGTTGGGACACGAGTCTCCGAGATTCAAGAATTGACAGATTACAAATCATGGAGATATACCCAGCTGATGACATAACAAGAGGTAAAACACTCCAAAGTCTGACCGAGCCTAGTAGATGGAGTCAAGGACCTCCATTCTTGAAACAGAGCACGGAACACTGGCCTAAAAGACCGGGAGATGTACAGTCAGAATCAGCATCTGAACTGAAAGGCCTATCATGCTACTCTGTGATGGCCGTTGAAACTGAGTCTAACCTTCCTGATGTCACTCAATTCAGGACCTGGCGAGATTTAGTGGAGGCAACTAAACAAGCCTGTCAAGGGGCGGCTGCCTCAGACAGTATTACTAACAGAGACGCAGAAGCTGTTCTGCTGAAAGCCTGTCAAGCTCAGAGCTTTCCAGAAGAAGTTACTGCACTCAAGGCACAGAAACCGGTTCGGTTCCTGCACATAGTCGATTAATCAACCTCGCTCCAGAGTGGGACCCCCTGACCAACTTGATACGAGTTGGGGGGCGTCTAAGGAGGCTAGAAAACTTGGGTCTCGAACAACTTCATCCTATAGTGCTGGAACCAAGACATGCAGTAACGAAGCTCCTTATCCAAGAATTTGGCGTTTGTTACATCCAGGAGCTGAGAGAGTCTATGCTGAGGTAAGGAGACAGTATTGGATTCTCAGAGGACGCCAGGCCATTAAGCATCATCAACTCAATTGTTCGTCCTGTCAACGATGGAGAGCTCAGCCAAAGGTCCCTCAAATGGCAGATTTGCCATCCGAACGCCTCAGACTGTCCTGTCCACCCTTTTATTCAACAGGTGTTGACTGTTTTGGCCCATACCTGGTTAAAATAGGAAGGCGGAATGAGAAACGCTGGGGTCTGATCTTCAAATGTCTCACAACTAGGGCAGTTCACATTGAGCTCCTTAATTCAATGGACATAGATGCCTTCCTTTTGGCACTCCGACGGTTCATCGCCAGAAGAGGGCGACCTCACGATATCCATTCAGATTGTGGCACTAACTTCCGGGGCAGAAAAGGAGCTACGGGAAGCCTTCTCTAGCATGGAGTCAGAACTCCAAACCAGTCTTGCAAACCACCAAATTGACTTTAAGTTTAACCCACCCAGTGCTCCACATTTTGGTGGAATATGGGAGCGTGAGGTGCGTTCCATAAAGAATGCTCTTCAGGTCGCCGTCGGTAACCAAGCAGTTACAGAGGATGTCCTGTCTACAGTCCTAGTGGAAGTGGAGGGGATTCTCAATTCGAAGCCACTAGGATATGCCTCAACCGACATTGCCGACATCGACCCAATTACTCCTAACATTCTTCTTATGGGGCGGCGAGATGCATCACTCCCTCAGGTGTCTTATGCACCAGGAGACATGGGACGGCGGAGGTGGCGGCACTGTCAGAACATGGTCGACCAGTTCTGGATACAATTCACAAGAAACTATTTGCCTACACTCCAAACTCGAGCAAAGTGGAATAAAACTTCAAAAATCTGGAAGTCGGCTCTGTTGTACTGATTGTGGATCCACAACTCCCAAGAGCTCAGTGGCCCACAGGCAGAGTTCAAAAGACATTGATCAGTAGTGATGGATGTGTACGAACAGCAGAAGTTGTCATTAACGATAAAGTTTACATCAGACCAGTTGCTCGATTGATACAGTTACCTGCTCTAACAGATAATACCAAAGATATTTAGAGAATTCAACTGATTATCCATTTGATGTTCAAATGTTGGGGCGGCTGTTGTGAATTCTCCCCCTTTAGTGCAGTGGTTAAGTATGTGTCTGACGTTTCTATTACAGTGTGCGCAAATAGCGTAGCGCCGCGTTCCCAGTGCATATGTAAGTAGAGTAACAGGATATTCCTAAGTGACTTTAGCAGAACCGTGCTCAACTCATGCCGTGTCATGTGCAAGAAAGTTTATGACACAGTAAGTTATGTCCATGTTTGTTAGTAATAACGTAGATGGTTAATGGTAAATACCATATGTATAACTCCTGATGTTGTTGTGAAAGTAGGCGGGTATTCATCGATATTTGACGCCGCTTGTACTACGTATATTGCGCGCTGTCCCGCACACCGCTGTTCGAAATGACAATGTTTATTACCTTTGTGTGTAACTGGCTGCTTGTATTAAGAATACAGTCCGATGACTTTATTTAGGTAATATAATGCACATTCGTTGAATCCTCATTGCATTATGCAGCCTTTGTTGTTATTATAACAGTCTGATTATTGCTACTTTATATTGAGAATCTTGGTTCATATTTCATATCTTTGCACAGTTAAAGGATATCTATTGTTGATTGTAATTTGTTGCTAAGTGTTTCTGGTATTTGTTTATTGCAGAAACTACCTCAAGTACACTCCGAGGTGTATAAGGTCACTTGTAAAATAAACGGCTAAATCAGTCTGATGACTCCGACTCCTAACCAGAGTTCTGCAGCGGTCAAACCCATAAAGACCGGCATTCAGGGGTGCAATCCCCAACAGTATGGGACTCTGTGGCTATACCAAAGGGTGGCCATCTAAACATAAGAATTTTTGCCTAAAAGTGAACAAATACAACATCTGTTATTGGACTCAAATCTTGACTTCCTATGCTTATCAGAAACCTGGCTCAAGCAAAATGGTCCAGCAGCAGCCGTGCATATTTCTGGATATAACATGTTTAGGAGAGATAGAGGAAGTTCTAAAGATGGAGGGGGTGTTATGGTTTATTTAAAATATACATTAAGGTGTATTAAAATCCAGTGGTCAAACTGGATTAGAATGTTTAGGTCAAACATCTCGCTGTCGCCAGAGATGTATTTTATTGTTGTTTTATTTATAGGCCCCCCTCTTTTGATATCAGCTTTGATGAATATTTTGAGAATATGTTAAAAGTATGTGACTTCAATAAAGAAGTCAGTATAATGGGGCTTTGAACATCAATTGGGAGAATGTAGCTTCTAGAAAAAGCTCAAACAGATCACAGATAAGTTTGACCTAACACAAAAAGTCTGTGGGCCAACCAGACTAAGACCAGCAGGACACAAATTTAATTTATATTTACCAATAGATCAGAACGAATTGTGAAATATTTTAATATGTTGACAGGTTTATCTGATCATAATCTTACTCTTATGGCAAGAAAACTCACCAAGAAATGCTTCCACCCCTTTATAAAGAAAAATGAAACCACTGGAATTCCTAAGAATGAATATCAAAACTTTGTAGATGCAGCTCACCAAATTTATTGGGATAAATATTGCCTACAACTGACTGTGAAAAGACAACCCAGTCTCTCCAGAAAAACGTCAGTAATGAACGTTTTTGCAGTCTCACATACGTTGACTATGTACATTTTTTCACAAAAATGTAGGATGTGTACGTCTGTGAAAATGTACTATTTTAACATTTTTAGTGAGCGTTTATAATCTACGTTTGTGATTATCAAGTGCGAATTGCCCACAATAGATCCAAATCCAGTGAATATTACAGGATGTAACATCCTATATTCATTAAATAACTGCACTGAGCACAACAACTGGC
>JALDNG010003798.1:0-23688 GCA_024349245.1 Neodontobutis hainanensis
CATTCACACAAAAATAAATTTTTAACCCAGCTGGTTACCTGAATCAGAATTCCAATAGTCCAGTTGTTCTTCAGCCGGACGTCTTTGAATGTCTCCTCTCTTTTTCTCTCTTTTTCTCTCTTTGTTCAGATATCGTCACTGAGTCTCACACACAGATAGTGAAGGTCTGGGACTATTTAAAAACAATAGTCTCAGGACTTACAGAGAAATGCTTTGTGCATTTCCCCGTGCACGTCAGTTTCACTTTTCTGCATGAGAAGCATCAGGTATTGATATCCCGGACGAGCCCCAAATGTTATAGGAATATTTTATATCCATATATTTAACCAGAGAGACACGGAGACCGATTATAATTTAACAAGCAATGGTCAGGTTTTAATCCTTGCAAGGAGAAGCAAAGCAGCACAATATTACAGCGGAAGGTTTGCTTAAAGATGTAAACATAACATGGGATTATATACAACACAGTGACGTCCTTGGTGAGAGGCGTTCACAATGGTCCAGGAGAAAGAGTCCCGTGACAAGCCATGTCTCAGTCTTGTTATGTCTACTTCCTGCTTGGATTAGAGCGAAGGACATGACATGAATTTGACATGACCTGAGGAGAACTATAAGCCCCAGTAACCCTAAACATAAGAATTAAAATTATTATAACAAGGTCTAAAGCAAGTTTATCAATGGCATGGGCGTTATTAACTGTTCCCCACCAGGGAACAAAGCCCCCAAATAATTTTAGGTTTGGGGCTATTCTAGTGCGTGTGTTTCGCTTGGAGCGGTGATGAGAGCCAGGAAGTAACGATGTGAATAATCAGTGTGATAAGAATGCAATGTATCAGTAAGTACCACACCAGGCTTAAGTTTGGCCATATGACAGGTGCCGCACCACCCTGGGGAAGGACCTGATATACCTTGGGACCACATTGCCACACATAATGGACAAGCTGTCCATAACCGTCCTCACTGGAAGTCCATCAATAAAGACGGACATGAAAAACAGCCGGGGTTACAGGGAAGAGAGGTATTAAGTCTTCCAAGAAAAGGTGCACCCCACTTATTGGTGCAAGGCACAGTGGCAGGAGGCCACAAGCAACAGGCGAAGTAAAATTACAGTGTTGGGTGGCTCCTACAAATGTACGGTTGCTAGAGCAAGCTAGCTCAAAACAAACAGAGACAGTGAATGAGATATGGGCCAGACAAAGCATTATTGGAGTATACAAGGCTTTTTTAGTGTCCGTGCGTATTGGTAAAGCAGTAACATTGTACCATCTAACGGCGGTATGATTAAAATTTATCCAGGTGTGGTTGAGAAGTGTAGTATCAGTTTTCAAAATTAATTTGTCATTTTGCAATGAGGATGTAATGCTAAAAGCTAACAGGACAGATACAGTTTCAGTAAGGTTAGCAGGAAACGGTTGCATTGGAACAGAATGTCCTCGAGCATGTGGTATGCCTGCAAACATAGCAGGAAGTATTGGTGTATTTTCTCGCTTCCAACTGCAGGGCCATTATCCAGGAGTTAGGTGTGATTGTGACATTGTAATAGACTGAGCGCCGAACACGGTGGGGTTTGTCAGAGGCGTGGTCAGACTTGGCAGAGTTGTGTTAGTAGTAGAATGGGAAGTGTGGTCTGTTAATAGCCAGAGTAGATATTACAATAAGTGAAGATAAAAGTAACAAAGCACGTGGTTCCTTAGACCACACAAGCCTGGGAGTCTAAACGGATGCCAAGGATGATGTCCGTCCATTTTTAATGTTCAAAGATCTGTTCAATATCAGCGATAATTAAATGATAGTAACAAATAAAATAAAATTAAGCAGTTATCATAACATTTACACGTATGAGTATGTAATGATTGTTTAATAAATCTTCAAAAATTAATCATTAGAGCAATTTTAAATGCAATAAAGAACCCAATATATATATATATATATATATATATATATATATATATATATATATATATATATATATATATATATATATATATATATATTTGTCAGTATAAAACTGGTTATCAGTGATGTGAGGAACTGTGGGACAGATGAGTGTGTGTCACATGTTATAGTTACGCTGTTGAATTTGCTGAAAACGGTCAGCTCTATTTCTTCAGGTGGTACAGAGTCTTTCATAAACTTGATTGTAGGTGGGACCAGCTCTCGGTACTGGTCTCAACGTTGAACTGCATTCACCAGAGCAGTTTCAGCGGAGGAGGTGAGCCAAAATCTCACCTCAGTCTTCCCATGTAGTCAACGATGGAGGTAGAGCTAAGGTCTCACCTCAGATTTCCCACGTAGGAGCTTGTTCTCGGACAAGCCTCTTACTTTTGTGATCATTCACTGGGTCCCCTCTTTGACAGTGGGGGAGCAGTTGACGAGCTGGTCAGGTGGAGGAATCTTCTTGCAGTGTTGTGCATGGATCCAAGGGGCTCTTTCTGTGACCTTCACAGCCGTGTGGGTTGTGAGCAGGATCTGATAGGTCCACACCAGGGTTTGTCTCTCCAGCTGCGCTTCCTCAGGTTTCTCACCAGGATGTAGTCGGCAGGCTGGAGTTTGTGGAACTGGTGGGTGGCTGGTTTGGGCAGGGAATCAAGCCCCTGAGATCTAATATCAGAGAGAATATTAGAGAGTGAAATACAATAGGATATCATTGGGTCTGGCAGAGTACTATCGGCCAGTGCTGCAGGTTTAGATGGGGGTCCAAACCCAATTCCAGGAGGTTGTCCAAACACTATCTCAAAGGGAGAAAGGTTATTTCACGCGCACTCTCATCCTCAGGTACATCAAAGCAATATTCAGACATTTTACCCAGGTTTTACCTGTTAATTCAGATATTTTTGCCAATTTGCGTTTCAGAGTGCCATTTTCTCTTTCTACAGCTCCTCCAGAAGCTGGATGGTAGGAGCAATGAGTTTTCAGGTCAAATTTTAGGTGTTCACTCAGTGTTTTCAGAATGTAATTTACAAAATGAGTACCGTTATCACTGTAATTAGGTTCGAAGTCCCCAGCGAGGAATTATTTTGGATTTTTGCTACTGAGTCAGCAGTGCAGTGTTTTGTTGGGAATGCTTCTACCCACTTTGAAAACATGTCAACTATTACAAGACTATTTATTACCTTCGCAGGGTGTTAACTCAATGAAGTCCATTTGAATGTGGACAAAAGGCCTGGAGGTGGGTTTGTGACCAACGTCTGTTTTGTTGTAGGAGTTACCTTTAGAATTGTTGGTTAAGCAGATGAAGCATTTTGAGCAAAAATCTTCAGCAAATTTGTTAAACCCCACAGTAAACCAATGTCTTTGAAGGTCTTTTCTCATTCCCTCTTTTGATACATGGTCAACGCCATGTAACAATTTTGCAAAAGTCAGGAAGAGGGCTTGAGGAAGACATGGATTGCCATTAGGGCCCATCCAAACACTATTTGTGTTTGTACAGTTTTTCTTTTTCCAAGCAGCTTTGTCTGCTGGAGTGGAGATGCGAGCCAAATCAGAGAGTGAAACAATGTCAGAGTGGGTACAAGTTTGATCCGTTGTCTGGGAGAGTAATGTAACAACGTAGGGTGTGAGTGACACTGCTTTTGCAGCTGCGTCTGCTCGTGCATTACCTAGAGAGACTGTGTCTTTGGCAGAGCTATGTGCAGAACACTTACTGCCACGGCGGATGGGAGTAGCACTGCATCTAAAAGATCAGAAATCAAATCTTTGTGTGAAATGGGTTTGCCATCAGATTTGAGGAATTTTCTGTGGCGCCAAAGTGCTGCGTGGTTGTGTAGAACACCAAATGCATATTGACTGTCTGTGTAAATGTTAACTGTTTTACCAGATGCCAATTGACAGGCTTTGGTCAGGGCAATTAGTTCTGCTGCTTGCGCTGATAACCGAGGACTGAGAGGAGATGACGTCACTGTTGCATGATCGTCCACAACTGCATATCCAACGTGTGCAGAACCAGTGGTTGGGTCCTTGGAAGCTGAACCATCTACATAAAAAATGAGTTCAGGATTAGAAAGAGGAGTGTCAGTCAAATCAAGTCTTGGCAGACAGATAAGGTCAAGTTCAGAGAGACAACAGTGAGGTTCTCCCTCCTCTGAGAGAGGCAGGAGTGTAGCAGGGTTGAGAGTATTACAACGTTTAACCTCAACATTTGGTAGGTTCAGAAGGAGAGCAGTTGTAACGTGGCTGACGAGCAGGGGTCAAGTGAGCGGTCTTTTGTTCAGTCAGAATGTTGGAGACAGCATGTGGAGCAAAAAAAGTGAGATGACTGTAGCCTACATAGGGACGAGAGGGCCTGCTTCACAGGCTGCTAAAGCACAGAGACATGGTGGGTGGCCTCTAGCAACAGGATCAAGGTGTGTCGAGAAGTAACCCACAGGCTTCAGCAGCTGTCCCTGTTTTTGGGCGAGAACAGAATTCATACAACCATCACGTTCGTCAACAAATTGGAAGAAAGGCTTGTCAGGGTTTGGCAATGCCAATGCAGGGGCTGTCTGTAGAAGCAGTTTCAAATGAGTAAATGCAGAGTCAGCCTCAGATGTCCATGTGAGGACTGTTTTTACTTGTATTGGATCCCATATTTCAGATTGATTAAATACTCGTCAGTATTTATGGTTCAGACAGATTATAGAGAAACTTTAGAACTACTAAAACCAACACAAAACTAACAAAACCAACACAAAACAACAACACAAGACTAACAAAAACTAAAAACAACTAAAAACCCTTTCAGAAATTATTATTACTCTTTTTATGGCAATCCTGCTCAGTCAATCCTGATTTATGGTAATAATAATAGACCATTCCTGGTCTAGGCTTTGTTACAGTCAAAAAAATCACCTTTAGACACTGTTACAAAATGTTTTCTCTTAATTTAATAAATTTGTAATAATTTTACCGTTTGGAGGTTATTTGAGTACGTTGGATCGAGAGATGACGATTGGAGGGTCGGCATCGGACAATCCTCTCGTCCAGAAGAAAATGTGGGAAGAGGAGACCTCTTGAGCGGTCTGGTTGATGACACCCTTGTCCTTCAGCCGGGTCCAGCCGTCAATCTTCGATACCACTTCTGACACCAAGAATTGTGGTTGAAAAAATAAATATATTATTGTGGAATAAGTTTGAGAGAAAACAACAGATGTATTTTTGTGATTTATTTAAGGAAAAAGGAAAAAAAGAATTCAGAGACATCTTTTGCAAAAGGAGGAATGAGCATACAAATCTGTCTGTGTACAGGGTTGCATGAACAGTCCCAATGTTAACTAGGCAGGCTTAGAATTTATACTGAAATCACAGCAGATAAGAAAAATGAAACACTGGCTCTCAGAGAGTGAGCCGTCTAACATGAATCAGCATTTGTCTCTGTATAAGACAATTGTATTAGTTTGAAAACAGTAGCACAGGTGGTGCACATATCATTCTGCTGCAGTCAAAGACAGCACAGAGCATGTGAAAGAGGAAAATATCATTTTCCCATTACATCACTTTCAAGTCCTCAGTGTTTGAGTCCAAGTCCAAGTCCAAGTCAAGTCTCTAGTCCTTGTGTCTGAGAATAAACGAGTCCAAGTTTGAGTCAGAGCCATAAAAAAGCAAGTCCAAGTCCAAGTCCAGGACTAGAGTACACAAACAGCACAATGCTAACATTATTAAAAGTTATTGTATGAAGGTAAAACTTTTACCTGATGGCAGATTTTCCAGGTCAAACAACAGCAAATATGGAACATGCCTCAAGACCAGCCGTTTTGAACAGCCCTGCCCCACTCCTGTATGCAGGCCATTAAAACAAAGTGGCTCTGGAAAGTAAAGAGTAGCCTATTTTACACAATATGCTTTCACAAAGCATTAGATGAACACGCTATTTAGACGGATTTTTACATTTAAATTGATCTAAATGAATGATTTATCTTCAAGGCAGTGACGTGCATAAAGCGTTTGCTAACCTTATTATTATCTTTGATAACACTTGTCTGTTCATGCTAAGGTCTGCCAAAACGTGCATCTACATGACTGCATTATAACTCTAGCCGTCATTTAAGACAGTTTAAAGAAATTTTACCTTTAAAAGCTCTCCAGGTCCTAGAGACCCAAGAAGACAAGAGTCCTAAGCTACAGCTGAGTCTTTAAAGCACTAAACTGGTATAAATCGATTATTGATGCTTTTAGCCTAAGCTAGCTTGGACGACGTGCGTCAGTGCCATGGAAACAGAAGGTCCGTGGGGCTATATAAGACGGCTCCAGTTAGAATTTTTCACTTCTCACTTGGCTTGTCCAGTGCGTTGCTGAACTGAGTTTCAGATTGACTTTTCCCAGAAAACCGAACGCTGCATACCACAGTATAATCTCTTGGCAAAAATAAACATATTTTAATATTTTGGTATTATCATATGTTTAAGGTTTGCCATATCCTGAGAAATGGCACATGCTTTTGACCTCCCGGTCATCTTGGATTTCTTTTCTGAAGGTAAGATAACTGTTTAATCAAATAAGACTGCATTAGGATAGTATTTATAATATTTTCTGTCCATATAATGTGTTTGATGTGTATTATGATAACCGTTTGTGTGGAAGTAGCTACCAAAGCTAAAATGGAAAATTTAAGAAAAATATAGTTTTGTTATAAACTGACATTTACTCGACGATTTAAATATGTAGTAACGCTAAAAGTAGATTCAATCTGTAGTGAGTAATGCACACTTTAATTTTACCAGAGAATATGTCAGTAAATTATTGAGTTTTAGTTTCAAATTTCACAAATGTTGCAGTGAAACTCTTGGATAAAAATGGCGGAGTTAACGTTCTAAATTGGAATCCATTAAAAATGTTCATCTCCATGGAGACAGTACTTGTCCGTGTTTAACTGTCAGTAGATGGCAGGTGCATACTATGGCGTCAGAATTACGACAATAGTCGACACGCGCAAATATTATGACCACGAGCAAATTATTCCAATTCACTTGTGCAGATCTGAACTCTCCACGCGCATATTATTGTTTCACGCACACAATTTAAGCAAGCCCGAGCTCTACACAGAGCTACAGGCGTAATAAACACCCACACGCGCAGCAAACAGTCTCTGCTCTGCGCTTGACGATCAGCTGCAGCGCTAGGCCAATATTACCCCGTGTGAGGAAATATTCTGCGTGCTCATAGAAAGACTTTTGGCGGATTGGGGGCGGGAACTACCGGTGGCACTGACCCTCCTGTGATTGGTCACCTTTCCAGTAACCCCGCCCCCTGATGCCTTGGCCCTCTTGCACTATATTGATTTACGGCAAGCAACTAATTGCTACAGATCGTCGGAGATTTTAAACAGTACTGGAGTGTGCTGAGGTAATTAATGCTTAAAAATATTTTAAAATGTTTGTTTAGAGCCATAGTAGATCCATATATACATCCATATATATATATATATATATATATATGTATGTATGTATGTATGTATGTATGTATGTATGCAGAAAACATGCTGCACATGTTGCATGTCCGTTTAGTAAGTTAGCTTTAGCTTTGGCTGGTTTCCATATATTTTGGTCTTGATTATTTCTCTGTTAGCTTATTTGTTTTTGGTATAAAATAGAAAACGGTCTGTTTTTACTACCTGATGCAGATTGTGTATATGGTATTTGGCTAGTAGTTAACAAAATGAACTGAAATGAAATGAAATGAAGATAATATAGCACAGATATATCATCTTAATCAAATTGTTTACACAAATTTACTGTCATGAATTTGTAATGTATTTTATCTACTATGAGCTTGGTCTAAGGGGTAAAATGTATTCTACTTTATTGAATGCCTTGTAAATGTCAAGGAACAGAATATAGATATTATTGGTCATTAGGTGAAAATAATTAGTTGCCTAACTTTAATCTTTTAACCAGGACTGCTAATAGAATACAGTAAGTTCAGATGGTGATTTGATTATGGCAGTTGCAGGACCTCAAGATATTCATGTAAGTATATGTAACATGTGATAAACTTATCAAATGTGATATTTTGTCAAATAAATAACAGGGCTTAATATTTACAGGGCCTTCTCAGAAGTGAACTGATTTCCAGGCTAATTTCAAAACTGCAGTCAGCCCTTGAAAGATCTCCTCTGGACATTGATTTTTAGAATTTGCATGTCGTCAGGAGCTGTACCTCTGGGAGGCATTGTCAAGACATGTAGATACCCCTTCGGAAATCTTACAGGGCTTACAAGAGTTTTTGAGAGTGGTTATGGAGCATGTTGGAAATGATGATCTTTTAAGCACTGTGGACACTGTAGTTGGAGAGATGGGCCCTAGGTACAACATTGACAAAGAAAGGCTGATCGAGTTATTGGACATGAATTTATCTGGAGATTGTATTTCAAAGTTACTCGGTGTTTCAGCCAGAACTGTTCAAAGACGGATGAGTGAGTTTGGGCTCTCTGCTAGACAGAGGTACAGTGCTGTTACTGATGAGGAGCTTGATGATGCAGTCCAACGGATAAAGAATGAAATGCCTACAGCCGGATATCGGTTTGTCAAAGGAAGACTTATGTCCATGGGTGTCCATGTACAGTGGAGAAGAGTGACTGCATCAATGCATCGAGTGGACTCTCTTGGGGTTATCTCTAGACTGACAAGTTTGGGATGTGTTGTGCGAAGAAAGTACTCAGTCAGAGGCCCTCTGTCACTGTGGCATGTGGACACAAATCACAAACTCATCAGGTTCACACTAAACTTGTGAAATTAAATTATTTGTGTGTGTTTTAGATTTTATGTTATTATCTTCTCAACAGGTACAATATCGTTATTTTTGGTGCAGTGGATGGGTACTCAAGGAAGGTAAACTTAAAAATATATTGCCCTGCATAAAAGACAGCTGGATAGTGTATTCAGCTAATATCTGCAATGTGATCTCAAGACAGTGTACATATTGCCATAAAGGTGATGTGTTTGGAAGGAGCAAACAACAATCGTGCTTCAACTGCATTTGCTGCCTTCAGAAAAGCAACTGAGCAACATGGTATACCCTCAAGGTAAGTATCAAAACATTTTTATAGCCAAAACATTTTTTAAAGATTCAACATGGACAAATGGTGAGCTGGTTAATGTCCTATCTACTGCCCAGAGTCAGAGCTGATCAAGGAGTGGAAAACGTGGACATTGCTCGTTATATGTTTACTGTACGTGGAACTGACAGAGGAAGTTTTATGTCTGGGAAAAGTGTCCATAATCAGAGGTGACCTTTTTTAAGTTAATTGTGTTTTTGTGCCATGATTACAATTTAAATATAACTATGTATTTTTATTATAATAGAATTGAACGTTTATGGCGGGATGTCAGAGTGTGTGTGACATCAAAATACTATGATACACTTCACATCTTAGAGATGGATCATCTTCTTGATGTGTCATCTCAAGGTACAAAAAAGGTCAAAATGAATCAATTGTTAAACATCATTTTACGAGTTAATGTTTACAATATTAATGCAACCTGTATTTGGTGAGACTAACCTACTCATACTTCTTTCTGATAAAGAAGATCTTTTTGCTGTCCACCAAACATTCCTCCCAAAACTTAACACTGATCTACAGGCATTTGTAGAAGGTTGGAACGACCACCCTCTGAGAACAGAAGGAAATAAAACTCCAAACCAGATGTGGTACTTAGGAATGATGTCAAATCCAACAAACCATCCAGAGAACCTTCAGGTAAAACAAGTAAATGTTTATGCACTAAATATTGAAACCAGACCAGTACTAGTGTTGTCGGTTTTTAATGGTCAGGATATTCATGAGCCAGACATCGACTGGGAGGTTGCTGCGAATACAGACCGGATGGAGGAGTAATTGTGGTCCCGAATTTGATCTTCCCTGACTGAAGAGCAGCATGCTGGACTTGAGCTATTGTTGGCTCAAAACTTAAGCGACACAAACACCCGGGACCTTTATCTGATGTGTAGAGAATATGTAAATTGTGTCTTGTCTGGTTAAATTGGAATTAAGCTGATAAAAACGTTTTTTTTTTTTTTTTTTTTTATTAAAGCAAACAAGAAAACATTTACAACTTGCCTTTTACAGAATTTTTTAATAGACGTGTACTGCTGTCCATCACAAACAGGAAAACTTTGATCATCCCCTGCATTTCTCTTTTGAACAGAACAGCCCAAACTCCAAATAATACAGTTAACTATGAGGAAATAATCTGAAACAATGAGTCATTCATCTTTGAGGTTAATGTGATCTGCAATGAATTTTTTTTTTTAAAGAAAAACAGTAATCTTAATGTTTAACTAAATCAGAGTTTTTAGCAATCTCAACAAAGATTTAATATAGTTAATGTTTCTAGTGACGACTAAAGTCAAATCCCCCTTGGACTGCCTGTGTGAGGTTGTTCTCAAAATCAGTGTAAGTGTTTAAGTGCTTTATGGGTAATGTAATGGCAGTAGCGCATGCATTGACAATTGGAAAACAGAGTGTGTGTTGTCCATATCGTGAGTCGCAGTCATGGTCAAAGTTTACTGTTATTTTGTATCTTTCCCGTTCCGTCTCTACCAATGGTACATGTGCCTGGCCTGAAATCCATTGAAAAAAGTGTTGGATTGTCAAGCTCTTCCCCCCTTCCTGATCTTCTGTCCCTGTAAGAAAATATAAAAAATAAATCAACTTTCAACTACAGTGCTGGCAAAAGAATAATGCAACATCTTTACGGTTTTTGCATTTGACATTATTACATCAAAGAAAAGGTAGATAGAATTAGGAGCAGAATACAAATATACAAACCATGGTCTTCCAGCTTCTGCAAGAAGTCCTGCAGAAAGTTTATTATTTTGTATTCCTTCTGCCGTCTCATTGAGCCCTCCTCGCTGAAGTGAGGACAGAGAGCTTGAAAAATAAAGTCTGAATCCACCTTAAATCAGGAATTAAATAAAATATTAAAAAAAAGTTAAATTAACACAAACGTATTAAATTTTACGGTTAACATACATACCTCTTTTAGGTCTCCAGGAACAAAAAGCTGCTGGAACAGCTGATGGTGTTGTGCCAGTTCCTTGTCAAATCCATAAATGGCTAGTCCTTCATGGATCTGATTAAGGATTGGAATCAGCCTCACAAGTGAATGCAAAGCGATGGCACTAACATAGAATATGAAAATGCTTCATTAATTAGTCATTCAAAACAATTGTGAATTTGTATTAACATACTCCTTGATCGCCTTTTTCTGCTCAACATTTATTGGCCCAGTATAGCCGCACACCACAATAGCATCTGATAATTCCCAAAGCTTTTCTCCTTCAGTGTTTTCCACCTTAAAAGAACAAATTTAATCTTGATATCCGTACAATGGTAGAGCAAAGCAATAACATAATTAAGTGACATAGAAAACTGCATTTTATTTTTTATTACTTCATTAATCAAGTTGGTGATTTCCGGATCTGTAAGTTCCAGTACACCATCACTTTGTACTTCTCCATGGCACAAAAATTATATGACCATCTAGTGAGGAAGTTTGGTGCAGGTCCCCTGCACCAAACTAGTTGCAAAAGTTCCCCACAGATCCTGATAAAAAATAAAAATAAACATACATGTTTATGAAAAAGTATTATGTTAGCTGTTGGCACAATTTATTTCATATATAAAAAGGGACATACTTGAATTTGTTTTCCTGATAATCTGTGATACTATATTTGGGGTTTTTGCCCTTCTCTGCATCTCCTTCAAATAAATGTGACTGAATGCCACGCATCATTTCTGTAAGGAGGAAAAGCAATTGTGCTAAAGGGGATTTCATTATTTGTTATGGCCTCGAAGAGGAATACAAACCTGTAAGGAATTCTTTACGAAGGGCTCCTTCATCAATACCTTTTTCTCCAATAAAAGAGATTCGAAGGGGGTTCTTTGGAGAGGCTTGCTTCTGTCTGGACCACTGCTTAAGACCCCTCTGATAAAGGTCCTCTCTTGTCACATTTATATTAAATGTTTTGGATTTGTCAACCTTTTCTCCAAGAGACTTTAGGATGTCTGATAAGCTAACAAATTACAAAAATATTAGTTTTATAAAACAAGACAGCTAAAAATGCAAACTCACACAAACAGAAGACCTGCTATGGTGCTCAACAGTGTCCTCGGGTGATTCCAGTGTGATGCTGTTGATGTCGAAAGATTCGTATAAACATCAAATTCATTTTTTTAAGGACATGGTCAAAGGGAAGGTCATGTGAAAGACAAATCAAATTCTATATTGAATTAAATGTAGTCAGTACCTCTCCCTCTCCCCACATATGCTGGCATGGATATGAATGTAATCTTGTGTGAATTGTTTTTCACATAATGGGCAAGGCACCTATTAAAGACACAATTTCAAGCAAACAGAAACAGATAATCATAAGAACCCCAATAACAATTTCACTAAGCAGTAAACATCAAGGTAGTTTGATCTTGTTTGTCTAAGATGTGACAGTGCATGTTTCTTTTGTTGAAATACATACATCTACTCTAAAGATTAACCAAAAACAACATTCTAAATTTACATTGTAAATATTGATGAAATCAAGAAGAAATGGAATGGTTAATGTCTGTGATTATCTTACGTTGATCTCGGAGTCCACTGGATAACTGGATGCCTACAGGAATAGTCAATAAAAAGTCTTTGCACTTGCACATTGTTAAAGCCCGGTCATATTATAATATTGACAGCTGAGTAATTTGATGAAGTAAGATGTTAAGAAGTTAATAGTTATATAAAGTTAATAAGTTAAATAACTTACTTCTTTATCATCCTCCAAGTCGAGTATTTCATGGTAAGCCTATAAAACAATAACAAAACAATCGCAAATTTATGCAGACTGTGACTATTACAGTGGTGGAGAAAAAAGTATTCAATCAGACACCCATAAAATTTCACAATCGTTTGTTTAATAAAATTGTGGTTGCATTAGACAGACACAAACAATTACAAATTATATTTTTGTGAATTGTTTAATCGGTCTGTAAATTAATTTTGTTATTTTGCTTTTATAACCACAAATGTTGTCTTAATTATTTAGGGTGCCTGGAAATCTTTTTCCATCACGGTTAAGTAAGTAGATTTAGTAGTAAGTAGAAATGGAATGTAGAGACCAAATTACACAGTACTTGTGTATCTACAATTCTTGCAAAAAGTTAGGGATATCAAATTTAAGGATACAATGTCTGAATGCACCTAAAATGCACTATAACTTTTACACGTGAACATCATTTGACAATCTCCAAACCTTTGAATGCACATGTCCAACTGTTCAATCTTTCAGTATGTGCACAGTGAAAGATGATTAACCACAAAATTTCTGGCTGAAAAGGTGATCCATGAAAAGCAACCACTAAATGTTATGGTTCAATGACAATTTGTATTGAAATGGACCTCCTCCTTATGATGCTCACATTTTGAGATAATGAGACTAAGACAACAACAGTACCTCGTCTCTAAAGCTTCTGATGGGATGCTCTCAGAGGGATGTTGCAACTGAGCTTAGAGTGTCACAGAGTGCCATCAGCACATGTGGATAGTGCCTGATAACTCCAGGAAAGAGGCCCCCAAGTTTACAAAAATTGACCCAATTGACCCGTTGAATATCCCTAACTTTTTGAGTAGTGTATATGAAACATGTTGGAAGTTTCTGTGTATACAAGACCTCTTCAGTGACAGGTGTTGTGGTACATGTCTCAACATGGAGCGTGAGGAGCTGAACTGGAATGTGTTCCATGCATGTCACACATCTGGCTTTTGGCATGGCCTGGAACTCTTTTGCTGTTAAGGGCAGAGGGTAAGGTCCAATGTCTGTTGGACTGGCATAATGTAAAGACACCCTCTGCCTCCCCAAGTCTTCACTAGACTGCTGCCTGTGTAACCTTCCTCTTCTGGGGGGAGCTGGTTGAGCTTTCGTTGACCTGTACCTCCTATTTTTGTTAGAACATAGCAGACTCATTTTATTATAAACAATACCTAAAATAATATTGAAATAAAATAGTGTTGAGCTTTACCTACCCACAGCTTTGTAAAGCAACCAGCCCCCTTCTAGAGCTTTCATCTTAGGATAAGAGTCACAAAGACTCTCTGAGATCTGTTAAAGGGCATTAAAAATTACGTTACTAAAAAAAAACCAAAAAAACACAGGTGTTTATTATTACAATGGCATAATTGTAAAATGTTTTTGAAGCAAAGGTTGGGACTAATGTACAGAATATCCAGCTATAGTAAAGCCAGATTGCTATGCATACTTTGTAAATTGTTTTATTAGAATTTCTAAATGATCAGTGGTCATGTGAGCCTACAGATGTCCCAGAAAATACACGTATATAAATAGACAAGACAACTGGTGTTACAGTACCTCTTTGTGGTCCGCATCATCCGAAATCTGTACTGTTTTTCTTCCTAACCCAGCCTGCAAAAGGGTTAGCTCCTCTGAAGTTTTGGGGGTTTTATCAAAGGATTTGTCCATTAGAAAAAATTGTACAGGTGTTCTTCTGACACCTGGCCTTTTTTTTTGATTTAAAAGGTTTTGATTTCTGTTGTTTAAAAAGACCAGGAAAAGATCTACAAAAACAATGGAAAGGAACGTCATAACGTCACTTTGGATTCAAATAACTGTCCTGTTGCATTAAAGTGTGCATTTGGCTCAACAAAAACTGTATTGTATCTTTTAACTATTTTCAAACCTGGCCATATTTTGCTGAATTGAAGTTGTGGAGCATGAGGGTGCCTCCCTTGGTGCCTGTAAATTATTTTGCAGTTCTGTCTCCTGCCTGGTACTCCTAGCAGTGCTCTGTCCCTGAACTTTATTTTAAAATACATTCCGTATTAGTAACCATCTCTAGACAATTTTCATGTGTTATATTTTCAATTGCCAAAACAGAGCGCCTCTCTAAAACAGCTGTATAACAGTATTGGGTAATTGATCGACTCAACCCCTTTTAAATAGTGCTGGGAGGTATGTGATTAATAAACATTTAGCTCAAAATACATACCAGCTGGATCACGTGTAGATCGCAGGAGATTCAGCAAATTGACAGCCATGCTGCGTAACTGGTTCTGTAATAAATATATATATATATATATATATATATATTTTTACATAAACAAAATTAATTTGATGTAATTGTGATTTAAGTGAGGTTGATAAAGTGTAATTACCTCGTTTAAATCCGCCATTTTAGAAAAATATACTAAAAAGAATGTTAGAACAATGGCCAATTAATACAATGACAAATAACTAATACACCAAAATATGACACGCACACAAATTAACTAAGATTACAGCTCTAGTATGTGTTCCCTATCGTATATTTGCATGCTGAACAAACAGGCGCTAAAGCTAACTTACGAAATATATGGAAACCAGCCAAAGCTAACTTACTAAACGGACTTGCAACATGTGCAGTATGTTTTCTGCATACATACATACATACATACATACATACATACATACATCATACACACATATATATATATATATATATATATATATATATATATATATATATATATATATATATATATATAGATCTACTATGGCTCTAAACAAACATTTTAAAATATTTTTAAGCATTAATTACCTCAGCACACTCCAGTACTGTTTAAAATCTCCGACGATCTGTAGCAATTAGTTGCTTGCCGTAAATCAATATAGTGCAAGAGGGCCAAGGCATCAGGGGGCGGGGTTACTGGAAAGGTGACCAATCACAGGAGGGTCAGTGCCACCGGTAGTTCCCGCCCCCAATCCGCCAAAAGTCTTTCTATGAGCACGCAGAATATTTCCTCACACGGGGTAATATTGGCCTCGAGCGCTGCAGCTGATCGTCAAGCGCAGAGCAGAGACTGTTTGCGCACGCGTGTGGGTGTTTATTACGCCTGTAGCTCTGTGTAGAGCTCGGGCTTGCTTAAATTGTGTGCGTGAAACAATAATATGCGCGTGGAGAGTTCAGATCTGCACAAGTGAATTGGAATAATTTGCTCGTGGTCATAATATTTGCGCGTGTCGACTATTGTCGTAATTCTGACGCCATAGCATACCTGTGTATGTGTTGAACACTAACAACAGGAAAGTTAGACCTAAAACTGCAAATGTTGTGTTACAGAGTCAATTTCAATCAATTTATTTTAAAAAGAAATAGATCAACTGTGGCATTGTTGCCTACTGCAGCCTACTGTACAATGAAAGAGAAAACAAAATATAATCCAACAATCAGTCTATTTTGAATTTCACTTTCCACTTCCAAATAAAGTTAGTCACATATAACAGCTGCATTTTAATAAAAGTGTAACTTAGACAGTTTAAATAGTTAAAGTATAATAAGACAGACATGACAGTTGAAGTATTAAACCTGTGCTAATTAGTTTGTATGTTTCTGGTCTTTGATGTTTTAATAAAACAAAGACTATATTATTTTATTCTCCATTGAAGGTCTGGGTCCTGCCGGTTCTGGGACAATCCTATTTACATCTTCTCGGACGAGGAAGACGTAGGTGAGTGAGGCACTCCAACCAGCTGATGAAATATTAAACCTGTGCTAATTAGTTTGTATGTTTCTGGTCTTTGATGTTTTAATAAAACAAAGACTATATTATTTTATTCTCCATTGAAGGTCTGGGTCCTGCCGGTTCTGCGGACAATCCTATCTATATCTCCTCGGACGAGGAAGAAGTAGGTGAGTACGAGGCACTCCAACCAGCTCATGAAGAGGAGGAGGAAGAAGGGTCTGTTTCTTTTTCCACCTCCTCCTCTTCACCTGAACCATCTGATGAAGAGGAGGAAGATTGGGAGGAAGATTGGGATGATGATTATGATGAAATAGACTCTGGTTACGAGAGCCTTTCTGATAATCAAGAGGATGATGAAGAGGAGCAAGAAGATGACCAGCAGTTTCCTCCGGAGGAGTTTTGGGATGGCTGGCGCCAGAGAGACCCTCCTGCTGAAGCTGAAGAACAGGTGAGTCGGCCCTGGCTTCCGTTCTTCAGCAACCAGCAGAGAGTCCTCGGCGTTCATCCCTCTCAGAGCATGCCTGAACAGGTTTTCCGTCCTCCAACTCCTCCTTCTTCCTCCTCGGCCCCCAGCGGATCCACCAAACGGTTCTTGGATGAAGAGGACGCTGAGGTGCCTTCCTCCAAGAGGCCACGCTCGGACCAGCCCAAGAAAGCACAGACGATCCTACTCCATCGACCTCTGCTGGGACGTCCTTCCCCAGTCGCTTTACTCGCTACTTCCACCCCAACCGGACGCGGACGACTCGGACTCGACTGACTTCATCTTTGATTTGGCAACAACAACGCCAATATTTTACAGCTTAAACTAGAGCAGATTTTTAAATTAGTAGGGTGTGTCTGTGTGTGATTTAAAAAAAACAAAAACAATATTAGATAACGCAAGAAATGCTATGTGGGATTTTTATTAACATTGAAAACAGAAACAAATACAGTCAACCTACAAAAGAAGTGACTAAAGCTTGTACAAAAACTAATCTGAGATTAGGATTTCCTCCAAAGTACGCCTTGTACTTGTTTTGACGTTTAAGTGAATATATGCTTTATTCCTCCCACACTGGAAGAACTGGTACTGTATAAGACATAATTATTAGAGAGAGGGTTGTCCACCAACTGGATGGTCGATGGTGCGAGCCGCCCTTCTCTGTTCTTGATATATTATTCCTAAAATTTAAATAAAGTAAGGAATACTGTTACTGCCCAAAAGAGTCGAACATATTTAAAAGAGGACACAGGAGGCAAAACAGTTAATTTCAAAAATAGTTTTTATTCATTTAGTTTTGGACTGTTAAGCTTTTGTTTTATCTTGATGTTTTTTTCTCTTTTATGTAAATAAAAGAGAATCCAAAACCCTCCCGCGTCTAAAAAAATAAAACAGGAAAGTAACAAAAGAAAGGAGGACCTGGTGAGCCGGCCAAACAGAATATAAAGGAAGGAGTGACCCGGGCCAACCCTGTACAGGGCCGTAGAAGCCGGTGCCAACTCCTCTACCACCCTACACAACACAACCCCTCATTACTAACCTGAACAAAATAAAGAACGATAACTCAGACAGCCGGTCCCATCAGGCCAAACAAAAACAAGGCTAGGCTAACAAGGACTGCAGAGGCATGGAGCAAGCCGGCTGCGCAGCTCCATGCCTCTGCGCAGCGGAAGCAAGGCAACAGCAGAAAAATTCCTACAAAACCCCTGTAAAACCAACCATGGCTAAGTAACGCCGAAGTTCAGTGCGACTAGTTGGAATAGGAAACGAGACAATACTCTCCACCTTGGCCTGCACCGGCGCACACAACCACCACCAACCACTTTACCTAAGTAAGTCACAGTTGCTTGGTCAAATACACACTTTAATAAGTTCACTGTTAAGTTTGCCTCTTGAAGACGACCCAATACCACCTGAAGGTGTTCAATATGCTCCACCCAGGAATCGAAACAAACTACCAAGTCGTCCCAGTAAGCCTCAATGACAGACCCGACAGTATAATCCTCATCAACCGCTGGAATGTTGCGGTGCATTTCGCATGCCAAACGACATAACATTGTATTGAAAAATCATCTGGGGTTACACAGGCTGAGACTTCTTTTGCACGCTCAGTGAGCGGCACCTGCCAGTAACCTTTCAACAGAACAGAACTTGGACACAAACGTAGCCCCACCCACTCGATCCACACAGTCCTCAATGCGAGGCAATGGAAAACAGTCCTGCTTCGTAACATTATTTACTTTCCTGTAGTCCGTAAAAACGATCTTCACCATTAGATTTTAACGCAAGCAAAACAGGGAGAGCTCCAAGGACTATAACTGAACTCTGCAATACCATGAGCTACCATCTACTCAACCTGCCGCTTAAGACGGAACGCTTTATCAGGACTGACTCGATAAGGGTGTTGTTTTATCGGCACAGTGTCACCAACAACAATGTCATGCATTAATATTGTGGTCTTCGAAGGTACATCAGAAAACAATGACTTTGTCTCATTTAGCAAATCAATTAAATTCTCACGCTGCAAATCAGGAAGGTGTGCCAAGTACGCAGGCAAATCCCTCAATACCTCAGAGTTTAGCAGTTTTCCATGAGTCAGCGCCTCAGACAGAACCCGCGTCCATCATCATCGTGCGTAACAGAGTTCTCACTGAACGGCGCCTCACCTGAAACTGTCTGTGTGACAAGACACGGAGCGGCCATTTCAGCACTGGACAGCGCCACACGGTCCCGTTCAGCCGCCACAGTAACGTCAACAGGTGGGGACACGCACTCAACATAAGGCTTCGACATGTTAACATGGCACAAACGAGACCCACGGCGTCTGTCAGGCGTGATTATAAGATAGTCCCGATCACTAATCTTTTTCTGAATGGCATAGGGTCCACAATACCGAGCCTGTAGACTTGAGCCAGGTATAGGTAACAAAATCAAGACTTTATCACCAGATTTAAACTCTCTGACTTTAGCTTTTCTGTCAGTCTCAGTTCGAAGTTACTCACAAAATCAAGCAGATTTTGTTCTGACTTCGCATAACAACTGGTCTTTTAACAACTTCACAGAGCCACGGACAGTGTTTGCAAACACCAACTCCGACGGACTAAACCCAGCGACTCTTTAACCACCTCCCTTACAGCAAACATTTGTAAATGTACCCTCATCCCAGTCTTTCTCTAACTCCAGACAAAACGTCATGAAGCATAGTCTTGGCGTCTGATGAAAACGCTCCAGAATGCGATTGTATGTCTTCTTAATGCCAAGATGACCAGCTAATGGATTGTCGTGTGCCAGCTTTAAAATCTTCACGCTTCAACAAATACTATGTAGGAATTAGGAGGAGCTCTAGAAACAAAACCAATTCAGCAAATCTTGTAGATAATGCTTTAAAAAAGCTTTAAATCAGCAGGACTTTTACCCAGGAATTACTCTGACTATGGGTGTTGCCTAAATAAGTTAAATATAAGTTCCTAAGGGGGCATGACCCAGGAGGTCGAGGGGGTCGTGCACTAACTGGAGGGTTGTAATGTGACCCTCGCTCCTCTGGCTCATGTTGTATTTAGTAATCATATCCATTTAAAAAATCAAAGCGTCTAAATATTGTGCTGGAATTCCATTATAATTCAATTTGAACATAAAACAAAGTTAGTAAATCCTCTAAAGTACTGGATAAAGATTGTTTAAAACCAGAAAGTGGGGTTTGACTCAAGTAATTATTTTCTTTACATAATATTTTTAACATACTATTCTCAGTAACTCTCAGCTCTATGTTTGGCATCCAGTATTTTACACTTTTATCTTTCTATTAATATTAGTGTGAGTGTATGTGTCAAGAAAAACAAACAACCAGAAAAAACTAAACAAAATAGAAGCTAAAGCAAGGAAAGTGATGTAGTATTTCATCAAATTAACATTAAAAATAATAATTAAAAACAATACAGTTAATCTAGACGAGTTAATCTGAGAAACTAAACCTGATGGTTCAGTTTTCCCAGGATTTCCTCCAAAACACGCCTTGCACTTGTTTAAAAGTTTAAATAAATATACACTTCATTCGTCCCACACTTGGAGAACTGGTACGGTATAAGGCAGGTCATGAGTAAAAGGGGATTGTCCACCAACTGGAGGGTTGATGGTGCGATGCCCACTTCTCCGTTCATGATAAATGATTATGTCAGGAAGTATTGTAATGCTACACAAGTGGGTAAAGACCGAGACAGTTCTTTCCAGAAGAGTTCTCTTGACTCCACTTAAACTGTGGAGAACATATTTAGAAAGAACTCTTAGTCCAAAGTAAATAGTGTAGTGAGAAGTGTAGCAATGGTTGGGGTAGAGTGGGTGATCTGTCAAAGATCACAACATGTCCCTCTCATGTTGTGTAAGTTAAGTTCTAAGTTATAGAGGCAGCAGTGTCAGGAGCTAGAGCAGATGGTCCACTAACTGAAGGGTGGCTGGTGCAATCCCCAGCTCTTCTCTTTATGTTTTTAAAGCCAAAGGTAAGAAATGTCTTTAGATTTCTATCAACAATGTTATTTATTTATTAATGACTCGGGCCTCTCCATCAGTGTCTGTTGAGGTAAACACTGTGGCTAAATTGTTCTGCCACACCAAACCCAAAAGCCCAGGGCCAGACAACATCTGTGGACAGACATTAAAAAAGTGTGCTTACCAACTTTGTGGCATCTTCCAACATATTTTTAATCTGTCTTTACTACAACAGAAGGTCCCCAAAATTTGGAAGCACTCAGTCATTGTGCCCTTGGCGAAGTGCAACACTCCTAAAGCCTTGAATGATTTTAGACCAGTTGCTCTGACCTCCTTGGTTATGAAAACTTTTGAAAAAATCATTAAAGACATGGTGCTACTGCAGGTCAGGGAACAGCTAGACCCATTGCAGTTTGCTTACAGGTCCGAGAGAGGAGTGGAGGATGCTGTCATCACACTGTTGCACTTTATTCTTAAACATCTGGATGGAGCCAAGACACATGCCAGACTTTTATTTGTTGATTTTACTTCTGCTTTTAACACCATTCAGCCATTCCTGCTGGCAGAGAGACTTATGGCTGATTTTAACCTTGATCTTAACTTGGTTGGTTGGATATTGGACTTTTTATTAGACAGACCTCAGTGTGTTAGAGTGAATGGTATTTTATCTGATGTGCTCTATTCCTCTACTGGTTCACCTGAAGGCTGCTGTCCCCTCTTCTGTACATTCTGTACACAAACCAGTGTCGCAGTGTGTACAAGGATAGACACATTTTAAAGTTTGCAGATGACTCTGTAATCATCAGCCTGCTCAGAGGGGATGAACAGGATCATGGGCCAGTCCTTAATGACTTTGTTCAGTGGTGTGACCGTTCATTTTTACATATGAATGTGTTAAAAACAAAGGAAATTAAAATAGACTTCCGCAAATCACCACCTTGCCCCAGTGCCACTGTCATCAAGAACACAGACATTGACCTGGTCGACAGCTACAAATATCTCGGAGTCATTCTGGACAATAAACTGTGTTTTGAGCCTTGGGTGGATGCTGTTTCTAAAAAAGTCCAACAACGATTGTACTTCCTGAGGAAGATGAACAGTTTTAACGTATCCACTGAAATGATGACATTGTTTTATCGTGCTTTTATTGAATCGGTTTTATCCTTCAGTATTGCTGCCTGGTTTGGAAGCCTCTCCCTGACCAACAAAAACAGACTGGGTAGTCTGGTTAAAGTGGCCAGTAAGATTTCGGGAGGAGTCAGGCTCAGCTGAAGGACATTTACAGCCGACAGGTGCAGAGGAAGGCTGGTGCTATAGCGCAGTCCCAAGACCATCCCCTCAGAGGAGTTTGAGCTGCTGCCCTCCGGCCGGCGCTACAGAGCTCTGGGCTGTAGGACTAAAAGATTAAATATGTCGTTTTTACCGACAGCTGTGAGGCACTTAAATGGCACCTAGCACTTTATAATCATTTTGCACAACAATAATTGCTTGTTTGCACAATGTTTTTATTCATGTTTTAATTCCATTTTGCACATTTTTGGTTTTTAGTGATTTCCATTGTTGATCCTGCTCTTGAGTTGTTGAAGTGTAATTCTATGTTGTATGTTTTTAAGGAGCATGATGCTGCAAAATTAATTTCCCAAGAGGGACAATAAAGAAAACTTTGAACTTTGAACTTTGAATTTCTTTTTGACGGAAGTCTCACTCCAGATTTGTCTTCTTTTCGCATAAAAGTCTGTGACAGATAAAAGAAAGGTATCCAGTAAAATGAACAGCTCTGGATATAGTCACATTGTTATATTTTATACTGTCTAATGAATTATTTCTGTGGTTTTCTTTTTCTTCAGAGATGGCTGCTGGCCTCACAGGTGTAACCTGTCCCGGTAAGTCTTGATCTGTAAATAATAACTAACTGTTTAATTCATATAAAAAAATATTTTTGACAAAAATACCTGCACTTTTAGCATCCAGAAACCGAGAAGAAGTCTAATCCTGCCAGAGTGTGACCTGTCCCCAACATGATCCAGTTCAGGAGAAGAGGATGAAAGCCAGAGTGCTAATCTCAAAAACAAGTGAGAAGGCCTTCTACCTCAAATCTATTATCTCAGCTGTTACACTGAAGAAACAGTTTTAACAGATGTCTTTTATTTTCTGCAGAAAATCTAAAAATGTATTTTCTGATGACATTCTTGTCTGCTAAAGTCAGAAGAACACAGTGGTAAGAAAAATAAACTGTATTGTATTTTTTTTGTGTGTGCTCCTGAAGCAACTTTCTGTCCATTAATAACTGTTTTGTTGTAGTTGCAAAGGAAGGCTGCAGGAATGGAAAAGGTCCCGTGAAGCCAGTGGAAGAAGCCCAGCCTACTTCACATCAAGACTAAAAAACACTGCATCATTGTCTCCACATGAGACAACAGCACAAAGAGCATTTGATGAAGGGATGAAGGAAGAATGACTAGAAGACTAAAATGAAAATTGTTTCAGAATTAAATAAATTACATTAATTTTCAAGTATAAACATTTTGAATTTATTTATAAAATCATAAGAATTTATTTATTTATTTTGAACGATCATTACTGACAGAATCACACAAACCTTTCTGCACAAAGAAGCCTATTTCAGAAACACTTGTATGTCTTGCTTCACAGTATCCATATTATATAGAAAGTTAATTCAAAATACTTTACACATTTTATAAAATGCATCAATACACCCAAACTAAAAAGCTAAACAGTCATCAGAACATT
>JALDNG010003799.1:0-23677 GCA_024349245.1 Neodontobutis hainanensis
ATTGCCTAAAGGTTTGGCCTGGTTGTTACAATTGACATTAAAATTTGAGAGGATGCAATATTTATTGTATTTTTATTCCTTATTAACTAACTCACAATTAACTGGAATTTTCTCATTTCTGCATGTACTGTTGATTCCTGTGCATAATTTGACATTAAATATTGTAAAAACAGGTCGTAATTAGCTCCAAGCACTAGATGTTACATTGAGATCTGCTCATGTTTCTTATCAATTAATAGTGATTTACTAAGACATCACTTTTGTCAGTTCCTTTGTGCGTTCACTTGATATGGACAGAGAATGAAGAATGAAGGTAGCAGTGCAGAGTGGCAGCCAGAATGAATGCCTTTGTAAATGTTGAGCCTCCACACTGTTCCTGGACTCAGACACAGTGAGGTCAGACTGAACCACAATAACTGACCCTTTATACAGCAGACCTTTGGACAACTTGAATCGCTCTATAGACACACGTTTGACCAGTGTGTTTACATTTTAGATCCTTCTATGATCTGAATCAGTTAAAACACAAAGATTTTTTATCTGTTCAGGCAGTTCTAGTGCATAGTCTTTCATTTATGTTTCCATATCTATCCAAATCCTAAATTACAAAATGACAGCAGCATGTACAGATCTGGCAGGCTTTAGCCAATGTGGAGGACAGTAGATGACGTTAAATAAAAACCTGGAATTGATTGGTTGAATCACCTGCTTGTACCTTTAAATCAAGCTCATTGTTGACACACCTTTGGTCAGGTTGAGTAGAAATATTGGTGCTTTGTGAAGTAAAAGAAAATATTTCTGTGAGTTTGTGAACTTACAAATATCAACAGAATTTGGTCTACTACGGTTGTTTTAAGTGTGCTATAGGCTGACTTAAGAATTTTGCTGCTGCACAGCTGATCAAAACTAACTAACTAAAACACATCTTCAAACCAACATTACACCAAGTTACACATTTGTTTATACTTAAATTTCTGACATTTTTTCAGAGGTACATGCACTCATGAGCCTTCGTTCTCGACTCTAGACCAGGGTACATTTTAAACAAAAGTGCATACTCAGCAAAAGATAGTGAAAAGAGGAACAATCTGAACTTTTTATTAGACTTTTAAATGTAGAGCCAGGGAAGTAATAAAAAGAGCTATAGCTGGAACCGATGTGATTTGCAGACATGCGAGACATTCTCTGTGCCATTAGTAGAATGGGGTGTTGGTGGAGGCCTAAAACTGTAAATCTAAGGTTCACCACCAAGCTGCCCAAGCTACCACTGTGTAATCCTATTTATGTGATCTATGAGGAGCTATTCCACTGGACTTAGTGTGAAGCCAAGGTTGTAATGCCAAGTATGACATATGCAAAATCTGATGGAGGTAGAGCTTGCCAAACATTTGAGAACATCCAACATGACGGCATGTTTTCTCTGGCTCGCACATCTGACAGGGAATATCCCACACGCTTCGAAACGGCGGTCGGCACATGGAAAAGTCTGGAATCACAGAATCTGTTTGCAGACATTTTGGCCGTCTGATCAGAGCACGATCACAGACTCCACTCTACATTAGGACAGTTAATCACCTATATGTTATTAACACTGTGTACATCTGGAACAATACGGTTCAAAGAGGCGAGAAAGTGAGATGGACTGTGCACATGTTCATTAATCTGATTATACAAATAACTGAAAGTGACTCTGCGGCTATTCGTCAAGTTAAATGTGTGGGGAACACTTCATGTGGTGAAAAGGGGCTGTTTATTCTGGTTAATCTGAAATGAAAGATACTTTGTCATTTGTACTTGCTCAGCAAAGATCTGTTTCTACATAGAGGTATAATACGGTTGATTGAAGTGTTTTAGTAGTGTTTCTATTTTCAAAAGAGTTCAAAGTAATTTCTAAAATAACTTATCAAGTCCCAATTTCAGCATCACTCTGGACAAAGACAATAGTTAATACTTTATTCACACCAGAAGGAACTGTCTTACGTCCTATTCACATGTGATTAGTATTACCTGGGAACATTAAGTCATTTGTGATGCTGCAGTGCTCATCTGTAATTTTAAGGCTGAGCAAATCTGCCATGTCCGTAATTCTTCAAGTAAAAATTCTCCCACAAATTACATAGTGTATATTGCTGAACACAGGAATCCTGTGATAAAAGTAGTCCCATGTGAAGCCCCATCTCTGTGATTTAGATTATTTTTAGCTGCACGTCTTTGTGATTGTGATTTTCAAGCCAAATGCAGTGGCACCTCTTGTGCTTTTGGAGGCAACTGACCAAGGTCTGAACATGTCTACTCCAACGTACGTGAAGGGTGGAGATATATGCAAGCGCTCTGGTGGCAGGTCGGCCATGAGCTGTCCCTCCGCTTTGCGCCGTAACTGGCGGCAAATTACATATTTGTGCAAAACTAAAGAAATTAGTCTTTTTCCAACGATGATCCAATAGCCTGCTGCTCTGATCACTCCCTCAGTAAAGTGGGCTTAATGTTTTACTTCTTCGTGGTATTATCTCACTAGAAGCAGGGACACGTGATTGTTCTTAGGCAAGGGTTCTTTTCTGCTGCATTTAGCTGTGCGTGTTTAAATCTGCCACCAACTCAAACCAAATCTTCTTTTAGAATAGGGTTTGGCTTCAGAAGTAAGCTGCTTTTGGGAAAAGACTGTGAGGGTTTCTATTTCACTTGAGGAAGTTTCTTCTCCGGCTGCTTTAGTAATAAAGCTTGAGCCATCACTTATGGATAAGTGAGAGCTTACAGAGGTGCCATCTTTGGCACTCGTTTTGTGTGTTGTCCTTTGCAGACTTGTTTTGTTTGTAAGTCTTGACTAAGTGGATCAGTGTGGCAATAGCTCTGGTGAGGGACTGCATAGAGAAAAAGCGCCAGAATTGTGTAGCACTAAGACTCCTCTCTCTTGAGTCTGTGTCAATTAGCTGCTTATTTCGGGTTATTATGTCTGTTCTGTGCTCATGGGACGGTTTATATAAAAAACTTGGACCAGTGAACCATATTATCTGTGATAGTTGGGACGCGGGGACTGACCTGGATGCGTGGTCCGCTGGATTGTCCCCTTAGCCAATGTGGAACCACTAGTTGGGTTTTGCAGATTGATGAATTTGTCAAACTCAATTGTGAACGTAGACATGAAAATGTTTAGTTTGGTTATGAATAGAGCCAAGCACGACCTTTCTGTTACAGTAGAACTTATCTGAGTCCAATTGTTCTTTTATTTACATTTGAACAAAAAGTTGCATGTCCAAAATTATTCACACCCTTCTCAATAATCAATTGAAAAGCCTTTATTGGCAATTACAGCAATCAAACGCTTCCTATAATTGCTGACCATCTTTGTGCATGTCTCCACTGTGATTTATGGCCATTCATCTTTAGTGATAACCTCCAGCTCTTTCAGGTTGGAGGGTCTCCTTGCCATCGCCCTGATCTTTAGATCCCTTCACAGATTCTCAACTGGATTCAAGTCATGACTTTAGCTGGGCCACTGCAAAAGGTTAATGTTTTTGTCTGCTAACAATTTATTCACCACTTAAACTGTGTTTTGGGTTGTTGCCCAAGGCCAAGTTTCTCTGCCGACAGCTGGATGTTGTTGTTGAGAATATTGATGTATTGTTCTTTTTCATTGAGCCGTTTACTGTGATTAGGTTCCCTGGTTCATTGGCTGAAAAACACCCCCAAAGCATTAGGTTCCCACCTCCATGTTTGACAGTGGGGATGGTGTTCTTAGGGTTGAGGGCTTCTCCTTTTTTACACCTAATGAACGATACATCACTATTGCCAAACAATTACATTTTTATATCATCTGACGATAAAAAAACATCTAGGCAAAGACCAGAAGTCTTTGCCTAGATGCACACCACCAAACAAAAATGGCACAAAAACTATTTAACTATTTATTTAAATAGTCTCAATTTCCTCAGTTTACTGAAACCTGGGCCTGTTTAATTAAACAAAAAGTTAATATTCTTACAGGAATTGAAGAAAGACACACACAAAAATCTAAATCTGTGTCTCTCTCTCCCTTTTTCATATTTATAGCCGTCATGCTTGAAAAGCCCACCTCGCATAGATTGGTTGTGGAGAAAGGGAGCAGAACTGATAAGGTTTGGCTTATCAGTAAATCCAAAGGCATGATAATTTTCATTGTATTGTCTTGAGCTTACATTTTTTTGGCCTTCTTCTCCCCACTACTCAGGCTTGAGCCTTTATCAGGGTCAGAATTTTCTCCAAGACCCTGGTCAGATGGACTACTTTTTCTTTTCAAATATTTATCTATCGCTATTACCGTCGATGGATTACCTGCGATCAGGTGAAATTTTCCACGGCACACCTGACAATCTCTCATGGCACACTAGTGTACCGCGGCACACTGGTTGAAGAACACTGCTATAATCAATCATTTCTTTTGACATATTGTTGTCTCACTGCCATAAAAATTTCAAGTAGTTTCTGTGGTTCTGTGGAATTTGCGAGCACAGCGACCTGTTCCTTACGGAAGCAGATTAGGCTTTTGATCAGTGTGTCGTTTAGAGACAGCCCAGAGTACTTTGCACCGTAGTCGAACACCATGCATATGTTCTCTGGCTTCTGTGGGTGAAAAACTCCGAAGGTTGGCAGATACCATCACTCCTCATTTTTGTTTAACGCTGGGGCCACTTCTGCTTGTTCTTAAAGATTTTATTAATGAATGGTTTTCTTTGTAATGTTTTTGCAGTGAGTAGTGGAAAGAAAAAACATACTCACAGTTCTTTGTCCATTGATTACAAAAACATTGTGTCTTCCATGGACAGGCCACGTTTGTTGTCAGTACCTGTTTTGTTAAAGAGATTCTGTCCTATTGTCTCTAGTGATGCTTTGCAGAGTGTGTTTGTTTGCTCCCCGCCTTGGCATTGGCATACGTTTCCCTTCAGCATGATGGAGTTGTTGCAAGTTGTGCAGATAGACACTCAACCATTTTACAGCACATTTGTTCTATAAGTACTGGTCCGTTCTCTTGTTGGCGGACTTTGTGAACAATGAGGATTTCTGCATTGGGGTCAAGCTCTGGGATGTACTGTGAAATTTTACTCAAATGCAGGTGGCTGTGTCTGGTGTAGGGATTTCAGAACAATCATTCAGTATTTTAGTGCACTCAATTAGGGGCAAAAGCGGGAGAATAAATTTTCCATCAAGGGATTCAATCAGGAAACCTTCGGCTTTGTGAACAGATGGTGGTCCAAGGTGCATGGCAGCGTCATCTAGTTCGCTGTTGCACTCGCGCACTTTATAGTAACTTTACAATCTTTGGCTAAATGATTGCAGCATTTAAAACAGATCCTGTTAGCTTTTAGCATAGCTGCCCTTTACTCAATGCTATTAGTTCTAAATGCCCTGCATTTTCGTAGTGGATGTGCTTTGTCATGGATGGGACGGTTTATGCCTGGTCCATCAGGCTTCTTTAAGGGTGTTTGTGTTAAAGGTAGTTTTGTGAACGGATATCTTATTCTCATAGTTTCTCGTGGGTGCCATTTGTGCGCTTTAGTTTTCTCTAGTGCGTGAAAACATAAAGCCTGGATTGTTTCATCTACATGCTTTGTCACAGAGAAAACTGGTAAAATAGCTGAATGGGGGAAATATCCTTTCTTTTCTTCTTTAAACCTAGAGCCAACTGTAAGCCATTTCTCTTGGAGCCCATAAGGAAGTTTGGCCCTATACCGTTAGCAGAGTCTAGGTACGTTAATACTGTTAGGTACCCATCTTCTTTAGCGCCTTGGATTTCCATGAGCAGGTCACCCAGGCCTCTCAGCTTCCCGTAATCTTTGACAGTTTTTCTGGAAAATATGTCAAGTCTTTTAAACAGAGACTTTTGTGCCACTCCATCCGTGACATAGCATTCCTGGAGGCCTTTTCCAAAGCTATGTTGGGAATTTCAGCATGTATGGAGTGGATCCTTTTGACATGTTTGATGGACTGGTCCGAGCCACTTAACCAGCAGATCCAACAGTTTGGTAGCTGTTAGAGTTGTGACGTTTGCGAACGAACCGATTCTTTTGAACGGCTCATCAACATGAACGATGGGAGCCGAGTCGCGGCTGGAGGGGAGCCGTTCTTTCTGTCGTTCTTTTTTCCTATGCGTGTCTCACACAGATGCACACAAATGAACTCATCCGCGAGACAAAACAGTTATAGGGGGAGGGGCGCACCCAGTGCAGGCTGACCCTTTATTGCGTGGTGATATTAGTTATTAGTTGTGCACGAATCCTTCACGTGAGTACTCCAGTGGAAAAAAAAACATGCGTGCCTCTGTCATTGGGTAGGAGCGGAGCAATGACGTGACATTTCCATTTTATTTATTCTATTTTTATCTACTTTAAATATTTTTTGTTTTCTATCAAAATGTTCTTGTGTGATGATGTTCTTGTGTGGAAGTGTTTGTAGTAAAAGCTGTTTTGCACAGAAATTCATTGCAGCCAGCTTTGTTTTTGATATTTATTTGTGAGTAGGTATTGTATGAATAACACAAGTCAACGTAGCTTTACACACACACACACACACACACACACACACACACACACACACACACACACACACACACACACACACACACACACTATCTAAGTTATAATTATTTGACTACAAATCTCACCTCATCATTCCTCCCAGTGATTATTTCCAGGATAAACTGAGATGCCCCAAAGCTGGCTTCTTAAAACTGACTAAATATTTAAAAAGTTCTTTTGAACGGCTCTTTGAAAGGAAAGGATCGCGAAGATCCGGAGCCCCTCAAAGAGCCATAAATCCCATCACTAGTAGCTGTAAGCCCATTGTTAAATGATGAATGCCATGCTTGATAACTTTCGAGTTTGTCTTTGAACTGGAAGAGATTTGTAGTCACTAAGTCTTGGCGGGCCAAGTATCGCGCCAGGTATTCTGTTTCGTTGTTAAACTGCTGAGTGTAGTGCCCCTTAAAGTACATAAGGTGATGCTCTCACATTTAGCAAAGACCGAAAATGTAATAATGTAATAAAGTAATGAGCCATTTTAGGTTTTGCCTCAAGTCTGTGTTTTTCATTGTGAATTGATGTTGCTTGTGCTTTGTTGATGTTACTTGTGTTTTTATAATCATTGTGTTTGCCAAAGACTGCATTTTCACATGATTTTGCTAAAGCTGGAGTGTGTGCTGTTGTGGGTGTGGCAGCTGTTTGAGTGTGCTGTGACTACAGCTTTGCTTGTGTTTGAACATATTCCTAAGTTCTTGTTGCAGTGACTTTTTTAAGTTTCCATAAGTAGTTGAATCTGACTCTAATGAATCTAATTCTTCAGCTGCTTCTAATTGCTTGTGCAATGGCTGCAGCTGCCTCCCTCTGAAACATCAGGGAGCCCAGCTCTGCTTTCAGTCTTGCTTTAAATAATTGTAACTCAAATTTCTTTGCAGCGTTTTCCACTTTAAGCTTTGCTTCTTTTTCAGCATAGGCAGCCCATGTCTTCGCCGCTTCCACTTTCACTTGAGTTCGCAATGCTGCGCTGGATGTGTGGCTCTTAGTGGATTTAGTGTGTGACAATGCTTTATATGACTTTGCTGATTCAATTTCCTATCTGTTGTGTTGAACTCTAGATGGTCACTGCCTTTTCACTGTACTGTCCACACTGGGATGCTTGGTGTTTCAACTAGACAGTGAGCAAAACTTTAAATCAATGATGTAAAAAGTGTCCTTGTAGTGGTTTCCAGCTTTATTTACTTTTATTTATTTATTTTTATTTAGCTTTATTTACTTGACATCGTTTTGACACAGAGTGAAACTGCAAAAATAAAGATAAACTGTATCTGCAATTAGCTATCTCTCATATCACAGTAAAATAACCCCCATTTAGCTTACATGGCAGATAATAACACCAGGCAAATAACATCAGACTGTTGTTAAAAGGTAACATTAATTGCAATGCAAACAGCAAATTAACCCATAATCAACCTACAATAAATTTACATAAACAACTGGTAACTCACTTGTAACCACGCACTCACCCCAAACTAGCTAAAACAACATGGCTCTTACATAGCACGTTACAACCCCATAAACATGTCTCAACATACACAAAACAACAAAATGTTGGCCTTAAAATAAAACAATTTAAAACATTCAATTCAATTGAAATGTATTAATCCCCAAAGGGGAATTGAGTTGTTAGGGCTCTTTAAAAAATTTATTCAGTCTGCCTCTGTTTGATTGTACAATCAAAGAGTTCTTGTGGCATTTTGTCCTGCAGCTCACTGATCTCAGACGTCCACTGACTGCTCTCTGTTGTTCAAAAGCCCAATGTAGGGATGGTCTTTGTTGTTCAGTGAAAACTGATCTGATGGAGAGGGCATCAGAGGCTGGGTCTGTTCCTGCAAACGGTTCTCTTTATGATTTAACAGGCAGTGTCTGGTACAGCTCTTGAACTGTAACCACAATGACTTGTGATTCACTTGATATACAACATAATGTAGTGCATTTGAGGTTTCTTTTTCTGTTAATAATTATACATATTGCTCATACTGTCGTTGTGTCTTTGGGCACACACCTTGCCTTCAGTGTCTTCCGAAAGGTGTGGAGATGGATAGAATGATTCTATTACCAGGGGCCAGGCCACAAAATTCCCAGGCAACACTTTAGACTGGAAAGCAGGGATCGGTAAAAGATAAGCTACCTTTTTGAGGTCCCCGAACCAAAGCCATCAAGCACTAATAGAGAGCAGCCAATTCGCTCACTCATTTAGCTGATGCAATGGCATCTAGAAAAATGGTCTTCAGTCTGAGAAGCTGAACGTCCAAACTGGCCAAAGTCCCAAATGGAGGCAGACAGAGTGCCATGAGGACTACCTGTAGATCCCAGATGAAGCAAAAGCCTCTTTGATGGGCACTTCCTCCTGACACCTCTCAGAAACCGTGTCACCAGGGGATGTGACTCTGGAGTCAATACATCACACCGGCCATGAACATTGGAAATGGTGGCAAGGTAGCCACTGATAGTGGACTCTGACTACCTTTGGCTCAAGAGATGCTGATGAAAGGAGAGTATCACAGCCAGGATAAAGGGTCCACCCTTTCCCATGACATCACTCATCCAACACTCTCCATCTACTAAAATACACGCGTTGAGCGGAGGGAGCTTGTGAGCTGTTAACCACGTCCTCATTTATCCCAAGACCATGCCAGCACTGCAGTTCAAGGGCCACACATGAAAGCTCAGGGACTCGGAACATGGATTACGTATTTAGCTTTCCCTTCCAATGGCACAACAAGTCTGGCCTGGGTGGGAGACGCCATGGGCTTCCAGCCTTCATCTTGTAAATCTTGGCCATCCAGGGTCTCAATTTGGGGCCACCAAGAGCACCTCGGCCCTTAACCTCAGTCTCATGAGAAAGGCTGGGAGGAGAGGAAGTGGAGGAAAGTATAAACTTTACACCAGACATACTTTTAAGTGTCTATAGTGTTTAAAAATTGTGGAACCTTTTTAAAATAAAGTTCCTTGACATTAAATTGTAAATAGACTTTGGCCGAATCCCATTTTCTCTAACTAAGCCCTAGGGGGCAGGACTATGATTATAGCCTAAGAAATGATACACCACTGCAGCTGTAGACACATATTTTGACTTGGGTTTTGCTCTGAACAGTATCAGCTGCTGTTCCACAGTTTCTGTCACAGACAATAGACACAACCTTTATAAAAAACAAATGGAATTTTTGTGACAAATCAATTTATAGCAGTGAAAAATCAGATAGTGGTGATATGCATTAGCAAATAAAAAGTTAAAAAAGTTCTGCAAAGACTGTGACCAGTTCATGTGTGGCTATCATTTGCAAACTGAGATTTTTCAGAAATGGACAAAACAGGTTAGTTCATAATCAAGTTCAAGATTGGAACATAAAACTGCAATGTTGTAATTTAAAATCTTTATTTTTGTCCAAATACATGGACATGTCTAAGACTAGAAAGCCAGGCACCTCAGCAAGGAGTCCGGAAAAGCTATGTAGGTCCTTTCTTAATAATAGAATAAACATAAACCAAAAGTATAATAGTAACGGGGAATGTTTAAAGTGGATTTACATTCTCTGTTGACCATATTGTGTAGAAACTCTACTACTAGTACTCTACTGCGTTCACACTTGTGGTCCACTTTGGTTTGCACCAAAACATAAGATGATCTATTTATTTGGGTTTGTCTTCAAAAAGCTAAACGTTAGATAATGTTTTTTATCTATGACGCTCTTCCTGTTAGAGATTGTCTATGGTTCGCGTGAGGGTCACACTTGAATTGAACCATGCCAGAGTTCACATGGAAGTGCCCGAAGACCTTTTTTGAAGGGGTCACACTTAACAAGTGAACTATGCAAATAGAGCAACCACACCAGTCTGTTTGAACCACTCCATACATGGCAAGTGTGAACATACAAATAATCATGTACTAAACAAGTATTCATTCATTCTTCATTCTATGTTATTCTAAAGTTTTAAGATGAACCTCATGGACTCATTATGAAGGCGTTCCCAGGCCTGCCGAGAGACATAGTTCCTCCAGCATGTCCTAGGTTTTCTCCGAGGCCTCCTTTCGAAGAGACGCGAACAGAACACCTCCCCGGGAAGGTTTCCAGGAGGCACCTGGAACAGAAGCTGCACCAATCCATCTGTCAATCATTCACTGCATCCTTCCCTCACTCGGCTGCATGACAACATCGTCTGTGAAAAGCAGAGACAACATCATGTGGTCCCCAAACCGGACACCCTACGGCCCCTGGCTAGAAATTCTCTTCATAAAGATTATGAACAGAAACGGTGACAAAGGACAGGCCTGCCGGAGTCCAACATGCACCGGGAACAAGTCTGACTTACTGTCGGTAATGTGAACCAAGCTCCTGCTCCGGTCGTACAGGGACTGGACAGCTCTTAGCTGATGGCTCCAGACTTTGTACACCCAGAGAGAGCACCCCCTACAGGGCACCATACAGGGCAGTATGGCTCAGTTGGTAGAGTGGCCGTCCTTCGACCATCATAACGACCATCATAACATCAAAACATCATAACATCCCGCTCTCCCCCGCATACTGTCGTTGCGTCCTTGGGCAAGACACTTAACCTACATTGCCTCCAGTGAAGTTCTGTAACACTGGTAACAGTTTAATGTATGTAAAGAACTTTGAGTGCCTACTACAGTAGGTGATAAAGTGCTATATAAAAATAAAGATTATTATTATTATTATTAAGAGGGACACAGTCAAATGTCTTCTCCAAAACCACAAAGCACATGTGGACTATTTGGGAAACTCTTAATGAACCCTCCAGCACCCTGGAGAGGGTATGGAGCCGGTCCAGTGTTCCACGACCTGGACAAAACCGCATTGTTGTTCCTGAATACGAGGCTCGACTATATAGGACTCCTTCTTCAACTTGACTTTACTTCCGGTGTCCACCACCGGGTTCAGGGATTGCCGCTTGACAGACATCAGAGACCTTACAGCCACAGCTCCACATTGGAGGCGGAGAACATGGACCAATATGGGCCAAGGATCATGTTGTGCAAAAAGAATTTCAAACTTTAGTTTTATTTTAGCTTCGGTTCAATTTAAATAAACGTTGTCTTTGACTTTCTGGATGGTGTTCACATATGGCTTCTACTTTGCAGAAGACAGTTCTACAGGGAGCATGCTGCCAAGTTTAGTCTGTATCGTAGTTAGAACATCTCTTTGTCTACAGCTGATGCTGCTATCTCCACTGACTTCACCCTTCACAGAGGAAACACAGACTGGAGTGTGTGCTGACAGAACACAGCACACCTCATTGCACCCCCTGATCTGAATATGCACTCAAACTTTTCTCTCAACTTCAGAGTCTGTAAAATAAATAATAAAGACAAGCCAATTACTAAATAAATAATTTTATTAATCAGTGGCTCACAGATTTCCTTCTCTCCATTTGTCATGCGGCTCAATGGTTTCATTACATATCAGTGTGGAGCTGTCCCCGTCAGGAGTCGCGCTGTCATCGTCCAGATTAATCAAGATGTTGCCTGCATGTGCAATGAGCCTAATAGTTGCCATGACAACCAGAGTCTAACAAAGCTTGCAGTTTGTGATAATTACACAATACATTTAATATCCACTTTATATGAGTCTAGAGGTTATTTTGTGCTTTCTTTTTTCTGTTTGTCTTCAGTTAAATAAAATAGTTAGATCCAAACTAAACCTGATCAAATCCAATTAAAACCTGCTCAGGTCTAACCAAAACCGTTTTAATGCCAACTAAAACATATTATAAAATAAAACAGTAATTCAATTTGACCAAAACTGAAACTTGTGCAAGTCTATCTAAAACTGTTTAAATCCAAATAAAACCTGTGCAAACTTGAATTTATTAAATGCTGTTTGAAAGCAACCAAAGTCATCTTGAACTGGTTTGTTTTAAAGCAGAGGCACTGGAACAGACATGTTACTGATTAGGTAGTTGACTTGTGAGAGATCTCAGAGGCATTAGTGTCATGTGACCAGATAAAACTGTGTCTAGAAAGGTGCAATCTAACTCAAATATGTGTCCTATATATGTGGTCATAAGTTTACATACCCTGGAAGATATGTTTTTGTCAAACAACTGTGTTCTGTGTTACACATTTAACTTTATGGTTGTGTCCAAAAAGTAAAATTTTGGTCTCATCACTCCAAATGAGTTTGTTCCAGAAGTTTTGAGACTTGTCTCTGTGCTGTTTGGTGTATTGTAAGCGAATGCTTTGTGGCATTTGCGTAGTAATGGCTTTCTCGACCGCTTTTTTCAGAGAGTCATGTATTTCAGCCAAAGTTATTTGTGGGTTTTTCTGCACCCCGAACAATTTTCCTGGCAGTTTTTGTGGATCTACCTGACCTTAGTTTGGTATCAACAAAATAAATAATTTTGAACACTGCAGATTGGCATCCTCAATTTCTTGGATATATTTTTATATCCCTTTCCTGATTTTTACAGTTCAATTTCCTTTTGCCAAAAATCTTTTGACAATTCATTTGCTTTTCCCATGACTCAAAATACAGAATTGTCAGCAGATGAAAGATGCAAGAGTGGGTCAGGAGCCTAGAAACTCAGTGACCATTTATACACACACTGATTACAAGCAAACCAATCACAGGTGAGGATGGTTACCTTTAGTAGTTATTCAAACCTGTTAGTGTCATCTGATTTTATCAGGCCAAAATCACCAGGGTATGTGAACTTTAGATCAGGGTCATTTGGGTAGTTTCTGTTGTCATTATCATTTAAAAAGGAGTAAAATACAATTGTTTGAGAATAAATGGCTTTACCAAACCACTAACTCTGAGTGAAAAAAGTTTTTTGTGTTATCACAATCATCATCAGTGTCATTTATATTCTCTAAAAAAATGGCAAAAAAAAAATTCACAAATTCTGCCAGGGTATGATTAGTAGCACAACCGTATTTCTTGAATATACTGTATATGTAAAATGCCTTTGGTTTGTTTTTTCAAATTTTTTCAGGGTTTATGATTTAAGGAGAGTTCTTCTGACAGAACAGACATGGAGCAAGATACTAAGATTAAAAATTCAGCTAAAGCAGCTGCAGGTTTAGTTGTATTACTCTAGGTCAGTAAATGGAACAGAGCCTTTGTGATTCTGCTGTTTCAGTCTACAAACACATTTTGTCGGTAAGTGCATAGACTAGAGCAGCATTTCACTGTTAACAGCATGTGCATGATATCCACAAACACACCAGCAACACTGAACAACTCTGCACCACTCTCTTTAGTGACGCTACTGTCAACAAAGAATGTCCTTGGCTCCTGGGATCAGCCCACAATCTTCTTTCTGTGTCACCGTGCTTACCACCCAAGAACAGACATGAAAAAGTTAATAATCTAGTTTTATAAACTTTATAAGGTAGGTTTATAAAATGATATTTTCACTTTCATGCTTTGTATTGTATTGTCATGTTAACCAAGACTTTAAAACTACAAAGTTTGATAGTAGCCTATGACAATGTGCATATTAAACATTATGTTTGACATAACAATATGGCAACAAATTACATTACTTCTTGTACAATTATGATGAAAAGAAATCTCCTGAGATACTTTGATTGTTAATCATCAGAACAATAGGTTAAAACAAACGCTTTGAAGAGGTTTGAGCGAGCGCAGAGTAAGTGTTTCACTGACTTGCTGAGACACTTAAAATGATAAGATTCTGTAACGTTTTGTCATTTGTTTGCACCAAATTGCAATTCTCACAAAAAAACTTCTGAAAACTATGGGAGCAAAGTACTGTCAATGTTGCTTTTTTTCTGAGAATTGCTTTTCTGACTTTTTTTTTGCCAGTATCATGTAAAATTTTGTGATACTATCATGTTATTTTATGATAATTTTCACGTTAGTTCATGATTGTTTTTATGTTATTTCATGATAATTATAATATATATAAAATGAGAACATAATTTATTACAAAATAGCGTGAAAATTATCATGAAATAACGAAATAATGATATAAAACAATTCTCAAAAAAATAAAAATAAAAAGTCAGAAAAATTCTTAAAAAAACAATCAATACTGAGAGTACTACGCTTCCGTAGTCTCGAGGGTGAATTTGTTTGAGAACACAGTGCACTCTCCGCTGCATAAAAACTGTAAAGGTTTTGTTCCCAGTGAAAATGATGACACCAGCAGATAATGGCTTCTGGCTACACACAGAGAGTAGAACAACATTGTTTGCGTGCTTGAAAAACTCATGTTCTGATGTACACATCCAAACTGCAGCCTTAAAACCAGAGGGAGAGGAAGAGGGACAGCTTCCCTGTTTAAGTGTAAATTCCTCGTTTATTTGTTTGATTAATTTGTGCAACGGCGCGCTGTAACCCTGTTCTGTCACTCGGCTCCTTCACTGGGGTTTATTTTAGCAGGGCAGTAAGTGGCCCCATAATGTCACAGTAATACTGGGTCAGCCTTCTCTGAAAAGAGGGCTGGGACTGAGAGGGAGCAGGAAGGCTGCTGAGAACATGTGGGGGGGTGATGGGGTGTTAAAACGCTCTTCGTTTATCTTTCCCAAAGTAAGAGTGAAAATAACACCTGGCTTGACTGCAGACACAGTCGGTGAGCAGGGACTTTTAGTGAAGATGAGCACAATAGAACTGTCATGTTTACATATAGGTAGAGAAAAAATAATAATAATTACCTTAGTAATTATAATCAAAAGTTTTAAACTTTTGTAAAGACTTTACTTTGATTAAGGTCAGACAAAGTGCACTGAGCATGCTCCAGAGTCGGACAGAGACACAGAGTAATACATGTAAAGAAAAAAACATGAAGAGCAGTGTTTAGAAACATACTCACTCATTTTTAGACAAGGACACATATTTCGGGTCATCCTGTCACTGGCTCCTGTTTGTGGATTATTTTGCACTGTTCATGTTGTAAAAAAACAAGCCACAGCTTATGATGTGTGCATGATCTTTCAGGCAGCACAGTTGGTGAGTAAGGTGTTATCATTACCATTGATATTTATTAATGATTCGATGATTACTGAGCAAATCGGCCAAGTATATTAGCATTAAACGCTACAAATAAGTCAGGTTTATTGTTAGACACGTTTATTGTTAGCTTCTTTTCTTTATTTAACAAAGGCTGAATGCTGACAGATACTAAGGACTAAATGCAGCATTAGCTTAAGTGGACACAGGGGGCGTAGTCAGAGTAAGGTCTGCATGTAAATGTACAGAATGTCTCTATGGAAGAGTTGAATGTGAATGAATGTGAATGATTACTATTGTTCAGAGGAAAATATCATATATCATTTTTAAAAGATGTGCATATTGGATGTTGTTATTCAATTTACATTTTTATTTTTACTCACAAGCACATCTATTTAAAGGCCAGGTCTGCTTTTTCAATTTTTCTTTTTACTTGGCTAGGAGTATCCTTTTAGTTTAAAAGGTCTACCAAGTCAAAAGGCTTAAGTTGATCCAGGTGCAGTTTATAACTGCATTATCTTGAGATCTCCTGAATTAGTCAACGTTCTGTTCATTTGTATTAGTTCAGAGTTGTTCTTTATTTGTCATTGTGTTAACTTACCATTTCAAAGGTCTATAGAAAAAATAATGAGCTGGTACTCTGCTTGATGATATCACTGAGATTATTTTGTATAACTAGATAGAAGAGACATTTATAGGGTTAACTGACTTCATAGGACAGGGCTGGTTAATAAAGACAGGGCTTTGGGTTATGTAGAAAAAGTATGCAATATAAGACAATCTACAGTCTCTCTTTAATTTGAACTTGATCTTGGGACACAAACTTGTATACTCAGTTTGAGAAATGTCTTGAATGTCTTGCAAAATTTGAAAAAAGTGTTGAAGACGTACTTCAGTTGGGAACTTCAGTGCTTCATCTGTCAGGTGGAAATGCATATCATTTAAAGCGTTACTTTGCAGCGCTGCCTGTGTGCATCCATATATTTTTCTGAGTGCAAATTGTGTGTATGCCACAGAGGTAACCATGACAGCGAGTATGGGATGGAGCAGAGACATCTTACATATTCAACGCTCCGTCGCTCGGCTGTCATCAGCAAACTGAGTGCTGAGGAGATAGGGAACTAGTCAAATTACCGGCCGTGCTCGATTCTGTCTGCCGCACTGACAAGTCTGTCACAGATGGGACTTAATCTCTTAATAACCAACAGGACTGGCGTTTTTTTGCCGCTCCTCATCCGCTCACTCCTTCCTTTGACCATCTCCTGATCGCATCTGCTGGTGTCTACAAATCACACGCATCTTCAATCTTCAAAAAAAGAAATATCCATGTCTGCATATCTTATATTGGCTGCGTTCCTCCTCCTCTACATGTCTAATATAAGCTGTCGGCACAGATCATGATTGATCTGGGCCTTAGTGGCCAGCCGGTTCTCCCTCTGCCGCTGTGGAAATGAATGGGGATCAGATGCAGCGCAGCTAAGCAGTTGGAAGCTGAGTTATTGGTGACACAGGCTCGGAAAAGAGATCAAAATGAGGAGAAGGCATATGGAATGAGATCTAGTCCTGGATGTGCTCCCTTTCACAAGTTTGCTGATATCTGCAGCGGATTGTAAAACATTTTATACCGTAATGCCTCACAGAAGCAGCCAGTCTTACTATTTATTTTGTATAATTTATTACTTACATAAAAATATATAAAAAAGACCATACCAAATTGTTAACAAGACCAAAAAGCAAGCATACTTTAAATACTACACAGCAGTCAAAATTTACACTTTGTACATTCTGTAGAATGTAAATACATACACAATGCAATCATTTGCAAATATCATAGAAGATTATTTTATTTATATTATAAGATAAACATCAGAGGGGCTAAAAAACAGCTGGAGGAGCATAACTGGGTATAAAAGGAGCAAGACAGACTATCTCAGAGGTAAAGATAAGCAGAGGTTCACCAATCCGTAAAAAACTCTAAATATATAAAATATCGGGAAACAAAAAAAAAAAGTAAATATTTAATATATTTATCCCACCATCTACCGACCATTATATCATCAAAAGAGAGCGGGGGTGGGTGAAGATCAGTGCTGATCTTCAAGCTCAAGCAGCACTGTATTTAAAACAGGTCTGATTCTGTTGGAATTCACTGCATGATTCAAGAACACTTCAGAAGTCTCTAAACCACATTCTGCATTCATCACAACATGGCTTGACAGTAAGAGTCCAGGTGCTCAACTGGCCAGCCTGCAACATTCTACTGACGGACTTAAAATCTGCGCAAGTATGTTGCTGGGAGATAAAACTAGCAGGGAATCAGGGAGCTTATAAGGTGATCTGTATACATAACCTTAAAGGAACTATATGTAAATTTTTAAGATCAAATAACGTTTTTATTTGCATAAATATGAGTCGACCATAATTAGATGAGATGAATGAGACCTTCACTGTTCAAAACTGTTGTCTCTATGAGTCTGTAGGCTCATTTCATTGTGCAGGATTCAGGCCGGTTTTGCCGGGAAATCAACCTGGCGCTCCCGTTTATAGCTCTGACTTTCTAGTATAGTTGCCATAACAGCGAGTTTGAATCTAGATAGACTCTGTGAGCAACAAAAACAACAACTGTCCTTAGCACAGCCCAGACACCAACACTGACTCCTCCAAAAAAAAAAAAAGTTGTATGGAGCGGCCCAGTGTTGCCAACTATTTTCAAAGGAAAGCTAAAGCCTAGCAAAAAAGTCGCTAAATGTCGCTAGATGAAGTCATGCGTAAATTAGCATATTTGTGACGTCATTACGTCATCGCGTCATTATACTAAATTGCATATTTTCTTGTGTTCTGCCTGCCTAATGTGCTTTATTGACAAATTTGCGCTCACTCAGTCTCTTCTATTATGATATAGCCGACTGTCCCATAAAGCTCTTCTCATTTCTCATCTCAATTAAGTGATAAGCATACGAGAAGAATGGAAATCAAATCAAATCAATCAAATCAGTAAGGAAAGTAGCTATTGGCTGTTCAATAACTCGCTAAATGACACCATCACCTCACTTGCATATTGACCTGCATTGTGCATGTGATTGTGATGAACGCTGTAGGAGAGAAAGGAATTAAGTCGCTAAAGAGACAAAAGGTGAGTAAAACACACGGGATCCACCAGCCGCAGCTCGCAATGTTGCCGCACATGCGCGATTCATTCAATTTGCAGTCTGGACAACTCCTGCTCTGACTGCAGCTGGGAGGGGCTGCTGTGCGAGGACTGGGCCGCCTGTGAGTGCCATTGGGATGGGGGTGGGGCCAGCGGCAGCACCCACTGCTCATTGAGAAGAATAAGAACGATGTGTGCTTTCACTTCAGAGAGTCTCCAAAAGTCTCCAATAAAGAGCCAGAAAAAGCCGTTAGATTTGTCGCTAGTCGTTTTTGAAAATTTGTTGCTAGAGGGTCTGAATACTCGCTAAATATAGCGACAAAGGCGCAAAGTTGGCAACACTGGCGAGGCCTGCAAAAGGAAAACAGGAGTGTGACCGACATCGGGAGGAGTGAACATAGGCAGAGCGGAGAGAACTGCAGTAATGCTGCTACTTTGGGGATAAAAAAGACCCTGAGCTTGCTTTTTTGAAAAGGTGAAAACAACAGGTAAAAGGAAAGACATCATTACAGCCCACATATAATATATTGTTTTATTTTCAGTTGTCTAATGCTAAATAACAATAGTGTGCTTGTAAAACATGGATGCTAATAAGATAACAGGAACAATGACTCATTATAAGTTACTTGCTTGTAAATTCTGATAAATCTGAGTGAATTATGACCCTGACTTCAGAAGCTTATGAGTCTGATACATTTGCTGTCTTGGCTTTTCAAATATTTTTTTCAAATGTCTTTACAAAGCAGTTAATGCTAACTATGTGGTATTTTGTGGTTACATTTTGCCAGGTACTCTTTTCTTTGTGACTTACAGTGGCTCGTTTGTTTAATAACCTTCACCAGAGATAACGTGAGCCAATGTGGTTCAATGCAACATTTCTTTATTATAAATATGTGCAGGAAAAAATCTATAATTATATATCTGTATAAACTGAGCAATTAAAAAAACACCATGTGGTGGGCTGAGAGACACTGTTGGCAGCATTTGTTTTCTAGATCTGTGTGCCTGACTCTGCAGTTCAGGCAGGTGCACCATGAGCCCTGTTTGGTTCAGCTGGTGCTCTGGGAGTATGGGGTCTGGGGCCCTTTGCTAAGGGCTATCCGGTCCCTGTACGACCAGAGCAGGAGCTTGGTTTGCATTGCCGGCAGTAAGTCAGACCTGTTCCAGGTGCATGTTGGACTCCGGCAGGGCTGCCCTTTGTCACCAGTCCTGTTCATTATCTTTATGGACAGGATTTCTAGGCGCAGCCAGGGGCCGGAGGGAGTCTGGTTTGGGGACCACAGGATCTCTTCTCTGCTTTTTGCAGATAATGTTGTCCTGTTAGCTCCATCAAGCCAGGACCTTCAGTGTGCCCTGGGACGATTTTCAGCTGAGTGTGAAGCGGCTGGGATGAGGATCAGCACCTCCAAGTCTGAGACCATGGTTCTCAGTCGGAAAAGGGTGGCTTGTCCCCTTCAGGTTGGTGGAGAGCTCCTGTCTCATGTGTAGGAGTTCAAGTATCTTGGGGTCTTATTCACGAGTGAGGGAAGGAGGGAGCGTGAGATTGACAGACGAATCGGTGCAGCTTCTGCAGTGATGCGGTCAGTGTACCGGTATGTCGTGGTGAAGAAAGAGCTGAGCTGTAAGACGAAGCTCTCGATTTACCAGTCGATCTATGTTCCTACTCTCACCTATGGTCATGAGCTTTGGGTCATGACCGAAAGAACAAGATCCTGGATACAAGCGACCGAAATGAGCTTTCTCCACAGAGTGGCGGGGCGCTCCCTTAGAGATAGGGTGAGGAGCTCTGTCACTCGGGAGGAGTTCAAAGTAGAGCTGCTGCTCCTCCACATCGAGAGGAGCCAGCTGAGGTGGCTCGGGCATCTGTTTTGGATGCCTCCTGGACGCCTCCCTAGGGAGGTGTTCCGGGCTTGTCCCACCGGGAGGAGACCCCGGGGAAGACCTAGGATACGCTGGAGGGACTATGTGTCTCGGCTGACCTGGGAACGCCTCGGTATCCCCCCAGAAGAGCTGAGGAAGTGTCTGGGGAGCAGGGAAGTCTGGGCGTCTCTGCTTAGACTGCTGCCCAACCTTGCAACCCTGCCCCGGATAAGCAGTAGAAGATGGATGGATGGGTGGATCTTAAAAATTGTAACAGCACAAACAAACTAGATCGTTTTTGGAGTCAATCTGCGTTTGATGGGGGGACAACTTCACGGAGCTGTTGCTGGCTGTCCATTGCTCCGTTTACCTAGTCATGTACGTACGAGCGCACACCAGCGAGAGCGAGCAAGACACTGGGTGCACTTCTCCTAACGGCCACTAGTGTCAGTAACTGTCAGGTTTTTCCTGAAAGTTACGCATAGTTCCTTCAAGCAATAGAAATTTCAAATTTATCCTTGTATAACACTGAATTTACTCATTTCTTTTTCATACTTTTTTTGTAACTCTGCATTCTATAGTGTTACATTAATGTTTAGTGCATGCTTATTATAGTTTGAAAAAACATTTCTTTAACATCATTAAAATGACACATAAACTCAATTTTAATTCTGATTTTTACAAACCCAATTCCAAAAAAATTGGGACACTGTACAAATTGTGAATAAAAACAGAATTCAATGATGTGGAAGTTTCAAATTTAAATATTTTATTCAGAATACAACATTGATAACTTATCAAGTGTTTATACTCAGAAAATTTATAATTTTAAGGGTAAAATAAGTTCAGTTTAAATTTCATGGCATCAACACATCTCAAAAAAGTTGGGACAAGGCCATGTTTATCACTTGTAGGTGAAGATAAATCCCCTCTTTTTTTATAACAGTCTGCAAACGTCTGGGACTGAGGAGACAAGTGGCTCAAGTTTAGGAAAAGGAAGGTTGTCCCATTCTTGTCTTAATACAGGCTTCTTGTTGCTCAACTCTTAGGTCTTCTTTGTCGCATCTTCCTCTTTATGATGAGCCAAATGTTTTCTATGGGTGAAAGATCTGGACATTTCAGAACCGGATCCTTCTTATGCAGCCATGATTAGATTAGATTAGATTCAATTTTATTGTCATTACACATGTACAAGTCAGCCAGTCAATATATTACTCATTCAGGAACCTACAATGGCAGTGGCTCAGTGGTAGAGCGGCCGTCCTTCAACCGGTAGGTAGTAGGTTCGATTCCCGTTCTCCCCACAGTTCATACTGTCGTTGTGTCCTTGGGCAAGACACTTAACCCACATTGCTCCCAGTGTCTGTAGCACTGGTGTATGAATGTGTGACTGTAGAAGTGTGTTTGGTGGTGGTAGGAGAAGGTTGAGCATCGTGTGTATGGCAGCCCCCCTCTCTGTCTGCCCCAGGAGTGGATGTGTGTGAATGGGGTGAGTGGAAGCACGATGTAAAGCGCTTTGGGTGCCTGAGAAGGGTGCAGGAAAGCGCTATATAAATGCATGCCATTTACCATTTACCATAATTAATGCAGTATGTGTCTGGCATTGTCATGTTGGAAAATGCAAGGTCTTCCCTGAAAGAGACGACGTCTGGATGGGAGCATATGTTGTTCTAGAACTTGGATAAACTTTTCAGCTTTGATGGTGCCTTTCCAGATGTGTAAGCTGCCCATACCACACGAACTCATGCCCCCATCTCATCAGAGAGGCAGGCTTCTGAACTGAGCGCTGATGAAAACTTGGGTTATCCTTGTCCTCTTTAGTCCAGATGACATGATGTCCCAGTTTTCCAAAAAGAACTTCAAATTTTGATTTGTCTGACCACAGAACAGTTTTCCACTTTGTCACAGTCGAGTTTAAATGAGGCTTGGCTCCAGAGAAAACACCTGCGCTTCTGGATCATGTTTAGATATAGCTCTTTTTTTGATCTATAGAGTTTTAGCTGTGTTTACTGGAAGTATTCCTGAGCGAATGTTGTGATTTCCATTACAGTAGGATTCCTGTTTGTGATGCAGTGCCGTCTAAGGGCCCGAAGATTATGGGCATCCAGTCTGGATTTCCGGCCTTGACCCTTACGCACAGAGATTGTTCCAGATTCTCTGAAACTTTGGATGATATTATGGACTGTAGATGATGCTAACTTCAAATTCATTACAATTTTTCTCTGAGAAACTCCTTTCTGATATTGCTCCATTATTTTTTGCTGCAGCATTGGGGGAATGTCCATCTTGACTTCTGAGAAACACTCTGAGAGGCTCTTTTTGTAACCAAGCATTTTGCCAATTGTCCTATTAAGTTGCAAATTGTTCCTCCATCTGTTTCTTTGTACATTTAACTTTCCGGCCTCTTTTTGCTACCAGTCCCAACTTTTTTGGAATGTGTCGGTCTGAAATCCCAAAAAATGTTATCTATGTTGTATTGTGAATAAAATAAAGTTTATGAAATTTTTGCATTCCTTTTTTATTTAGAATTATTACAGTGTCCCAACTTTTTTAGAATTGGGTTTGTATGATTATTTGCAAAAAGAAGAGACCATAGGATTCACATGTTAAGCGACTTATCTCAGTGTAATACAATGTTACAGTGCTAATGCAAGCTGTAGCCTCTATTTTTTTTATTATTTGTCCAACTTTTACATTATACATATTCTAGAGATAGACCCTAATGTAGATTTGAGTTGACAAGGAAATATTCTGTCTTTGAAATTAAACTTATCATTGCCTAAGTCTCTTCTCTTCATAACTTGATAAGAGTAACAGTCTATGCAGTAATAGCCTTTGCTATTGATATGAAGTTCATTTGCAAAAACAGATAAAAGCCATTTTGAAAATCAGTCAACTGAGGCTTGTAATTTTTCAAAGCACAAATCCATTTTCTAGTCTTAATTGGTCACAGCCACTCAAGTCTGGTTTCACTGATCTCATTTTTGGAAAATAATAGGAAAGAATATGTTAGTGAAATTTTTTAAAAATTGAGTTATCTGCTTTTGCAAATGAACTCTTCCTATTCGCTAACAATTTAAACTGTGCTAGCTCAGTTAGACCTTTTCTCCCTCACCTTTCTTTCTTTTCTCTTTTGATGTTTCTCTGTCTTGTCAGACAGTTTAACAGTCTTTGATGGGGAAGAA